>JAOTNS010001966.1:0-205000 GCA_028476615.1 Culter alburnus | reverse complement strand
ATTTTTATCTTTATTTTCTCAATCTCTCACTCCCTTTGGCTATTTTGATCATGGAGTACTTGAGGGGACGTACAAAACAGAGATATTTCACTCCCAATAACAGAGTCACAAGAAATGATCGCTTTTCCTCCCGCTCAGAGGATAGATATGTGCCAAATAAGGGATATACAAAGGGATTGAGATCTCACTCGCACAACACAAATTACGCACACAACACACATCCAAACAATTATAGTTTGACACATTACAATGATTTATACGACCCATATTATGGAACTCACAACAATTCCTCCTCCTTTCTGGATCCTCCACCTAAACCTCCTGTTGGATGCTATAAGAAGCACTATAACCGTAAAAACAAAATTTCTAGATCCAGAAACGGCTTCACTCACAACACGGCCACTGTGTTTCAGGACGAACAGGAGATGGAATTTCAGGTGGATCGAGATCCTCCCTACATGCGGTCGATTTCTGCGGCCACAGAACCGAAAAGAGGGTTTCCCGGATGGGGCCCTCGTCTCACAGCTCCCATTCACCGCAGTAGTCATGTGCTCTCATTCGCAAATCATGGGGGAAGATTTGGAAGTGTGAATATGAGCATAAGAAATAACACACAAAGACCAAAAAGGGACAGATTCTAACTCATTAGATTGACACATCACATGAGCAGAGTTACTACCTAAATAGAGGGCAACCAACCCATCACTTTTAAAAGGCTCCCCAGTCTTTTAATGAACACCATTAGACCAGCCTTCCCCAATGGCCGAGTCACCCAGATGATTGGGGAAGTGCACAGAACTGGTCGTACACAACTCAGTTAATCCTTGAGAGCAACATTACGAGGATCTGATTGAAAACACAATGCAAGAAATCAGGGAGGAAATAGAGCGTACGGACTGGGCTCTTTTGAAATCGCTGATATAAATTATGGGGTCCAAATGGACGCAGACACGGTTGAAAAAGCTGAGGCTTTAATCACCGCAGAGCTATGTGAGATTTGAAAAGTCCACCTTGCCACAAAGCTCGACAAACGAGGCTGTATGAGGCCCCCCATACAATATCAGGGTCCCTTCACTCTGATTCATCCCCAGATTTCAACACGCCCCAAAGCAAATGTTCAACACGTTGAAATACAGACCTCGCCGGGTCTTCTTACATTGGGGACATCAATCCATGGGCCACAAAATAGGGGAGACTGGTCATTCGATGACGAGGGTGAAGATTACAATCCGCTAGATCCCAGAGAGGTTCTTCGACCCATACAGGTCGCATCTCCCCTCCCAAAAGCGCAAAGAGTTGCCTGTCCCAAAAAAGTTCAAATCATTCTCTCTGAAGAGACCCCTGCGCAACACGAACAAACATCTCCACATGTTGCTAATGATGGGGGCCCCTCTAAAGAACAGAACTGTTAGAACAGCTCGATTTTTCTGAGGAGGAAGGGGAAAACAATGAGAATTCACCACATAACAGACCGTTCACACAAGCGGAGTTCAGAGGATCGGACCATTCTTCCCCCCCTTAGCGTAATTTTATTTCCCGATTCCGAGGAAAAACCAGCTAAGGAGCTCTTACCACTTGCTAGATTTTTGAGTGAAGCGTATGAATCTCCAAAAAAAATCCCCCTCCCCCACGGGAAGAACAAAGAGAGGAGGAACAAGAACAAAATGAGGTTCCCATTCTGGAACAGAGGCCCATACAGGCCGACACTTGTGTTACTGGTACCGAAAAAACAGTCACAAGGCCCATACAGGCCTTGCTGGAGATAATTCTGCTAAGCAGAGAAATTCCTCTTGAGAAAGAGCCTACAAGAGGGAAACACACCAGTAAAAGGAAGCACATAGAAATTTCAGAGGCAAGAGCCAGATAGCTCAGCAACACGTCCAATGAGACATACCAATACAAGCAAAAAAATGCTGGATTGGAGTCTAACCTTAACAAAAAAATTTGTCATCATAGGAGACTCCAACATTGCTTGGCTGCCACAACATAACTACCCCGAGCTCCAAATCGACAGCTTCCCTGGAGCCAAGTGGCAGCATGCAGCCAACTTTATAGAAAAAGCTGCACAAAATTATTCAGTCATTTGGCTTTAATAATCGCCGGCAAAGGTACAGAATAACGACGCTTACTGAGCTACAAAAAGCACGCAACGCTGCTGCTGCGAGGTTTCCAAAGATGGAAGTGCTCATCCCTTTAATTAATTTTGCACCCACACTTCCGTTGTACGAACAAGTGATGATTGAATATCTCAATAACCACATTAGGAAAAGTGTGGGATATATTCCAGCGTTGCCAGCTGAACAGTTCCAAGTTGAAAGGGACGGCGTTCACTGGAACGCACTCACGGCCGGGGCAATTTTCGACCACTGGAGATCACATTTAAACTATTAGAGTCCCTGAGTCCCCATAAAAGAAAAGAATAAACTTATTATTAATTTATCAAAGAAGTTTCAGTTAACACAAGCACAACGGGCGGTGCTTCTCAGAGGTCTCTCCTTCATTCCCACCCTGAGGGGTGTAAAAACACAAATTCAATTAATGAAGGACCTGCAGACCTACCATCGCCGTGTGAAACTTGCGAATTACTTTGAAGGGAAAAAAAGTGAAGAAACAAAAAATTCCCTTTACTTGACCATCAGAATGGACCCCTTCTCCCCAAACAGGTCACACAACTCATAAGGGCAGAAAATTACACACTCACACATTTAAATTGGGGTTTAAGGGAACCAGATAATTTTACAATGGAAGAAAAGAAAGCAATTTTAGAGTTACAAAGGAATAAAGAAATTATAATAAAACCAGCAGACAAGGGCAAATGCCACTGTCATCCTAGATAAAGAATGATATATATGGGAAGGTGAAAGACAGTTGGCAGTTAAAGAGCAGCATTGTACCCTCCAAGAACCTGTATACCCACAGACCAGAGTCATGGTAGAGGAAATTTTAAATGAAATGGTAGAATATAAAATTATTAGGGGGGCGCAGAGGGATTATCTATTGGGTGATAGCCATCCATGGCCTAGAAGATCCTATTTACTTTCTAAGATCCATAAGGAACCGGAAAAGTGGAGTAATATAACAAATATTTATTGCGTGCATGGCAAGGCAACATGGATATCCAGTATGTCACAGATGCTTACTCAGTAGTGGTTTATATAATTAGTTACATCACAAAAGCTGAACAAGAAAAGGAATTGTTGTTGCAACGTGCACAAAATTAAGCTATGTATGGAAATCTTGAAGCAAGATCAGCATTCAAAATGTTGGGAAGTGTATATCTACACAGCAGAGAAATTTCTGCACAAGAGACAGTGTATCAACTAACAGGTATGCACTTGAAAGAATGCTCTTGGCAAAGTCCAGTTTATTCCAATTGGAATGGACTCTGTGAAGATGAGTTTGCCTTTTGCGTGTTCTCCAAAACAAAGATGACCAGTCTGGTGAAGAAAGCTGTTTTTGGATGAACAGTCTGGTTGACCGTGTAGCGGTTTGTACAGTTATTAATCAATTTATGGGTTATATACTGTATATGAATTATTATAAATCATAAAGCTTTATGATCAATTATGACGCATATATCAACCCAAGGGGGAATTAAACATATATTGTGAATTAATTACAACGAATTATAATCAATCACATATATGATTAGTTCTTGTTTAATAATTATTTAGGGAAACTATGTTTGTCCAGCAAACCCTAGCTCCTCCTAGAATATTATAAACGGATTTATTCTTTGGCCACAAGAATAAATTCCTATTATAGCATCAAAGCATAAAAGTGATCGAAAAAACGTTAAAGTGACTTGGTTTTTGGTTGAATGAACAAACAGAACAATCGAGCATGAATAATGTGTTTAATATATGCAAACTACTACTACAGAGGTTATACGCCTAAATACAGAATATACACATACATACAAGAGTGAAAGTCAAGAAAGGGAAAGAGAGAAAGCAAAGTAGCAAAACCTAACAGTCCTTGAAAGCCAGCACAGAAATCAGTTTCATTATCTAAGATTCAGAAACGGTACTTGCATCAGTTTGCTTGCTGAGTTCGGTTCAGTGCTGCTGCAGTTCATTGGCTTCTTCCTTTTCCGCGGGAGGGTTTGAACTGAGGACGTGAAAGTTAGTTTCGCCGGAGAGATGGTGGTCCCGAAAGATGAGCGTGATGAAAGCGCGTCGCCGTGACGTCCGGGAGAGACGTGCGGGAGTGGGCGATAGATGATTCAGGGCAATCGGGAGAACAACAGAAGAATCCTGGTGCTCCTCTTTTATGACAGATAAGCCGACACACCTCCTTGAGGTGGAATAGCCAATGACATAGGTGCAAAGTTGGCGGGTAAGCGTTTCCTTTGTCTGGTCTCCTAACTGAATTTGCATACTTTATGACTATCAGATCGGATTTCGAGATGGAGTACTTTCTTCACAGCATCATTAAACAAATCGAACAATGCATTTGACAGCCATGTAATATACATAGGTGAATGAGACGTGGAAATAGCTTTAAAATGAATCTAAACTTGACATATACGAAAAGCATGTAGAAGAAGTTATGGTTTACAGACAAAATTCCATCATTAAAATGAACACTAGCATAAATACAGTCATTTAAACTAAGTCTAAACACTAGGAAGCATATATGCACTGAATATACGTGACGGGTACACTTTGGCAGTCATATTCTAAGAGTAGCTGTACATACAGTCTCGAAGCATGTTTGTGTGTTTTTGTGTGTCTGTGTGTGTTTGTGGTGTGTGTGTGTGTGTGTGTGTGTGGAATTTGTCTGGTCAGTCTCTGGGCCCACAAAAGGGGGGTAATCCTTTTGAAGTCTCCAAAGTTAGGAAGTTGGAGTTTTCTGTTTAACCTCACGGGTCCACAAACATGCCAAAAGTCGCAGTCGGCCGGAGCCGATTTAGTGATTTAAAAACACAGTTCATCAGGTTAAAAGCGTTCTGAAAATTCCAAAGTTTATTGACTACAAACGGATCCATCCAGACGTTACAACCGGTACAAGAATAGATCAAAAACACAACAGTTTAAGATTCTGTGTCTTGCCAGCTTTTGTTCAGAATACAGGATATTGTCAAAGTCTGAGCTTTCTTCACAAATCAAGTCCTCTAAAGAAAGAGTGATCAATAACTTTTCTTTTTGGAACATTTCTTGTATGCTTTTTCTTTTTTTTTTTTTTTTTGAAATTATCTTTTTATTAGGAAAGGCAAATTCCCATCACATACATTAGTTACAACTTTAGTTATTTAAGTACATAGATGGAGATGAATACAGATATTTTAGATGAGATTGTCCATATTGCCTTTCTGATATTTTCTTTTACGGACCATGAAATCAGATCTAATTGGTTTTACATACTCAGTCCATTTAGTCCAAATCTTATAGAATTTTTCTTTTTCAACTTTGAGGGAAAAGGATATCTTTTCCATAACATAAATTTCATAGACAATTTCAATCCATTCCTCAATGGTGGGTGGATCTACTTTTAACCATTTCCTCGTAACAGATTTCTTACTGGCTGCCAATAGTATCACAAGCAGTTTTTTATCGTTAATGTTCCATGTTTCCAACCCTAGATTACCCAAATCTAAAGTTTCACATTTAAATGGAATGTTTACATTAAATACATTGTTTATGTGTTTATGGATCTCTTCCCAGTAAGATCTTATTATCTGGCAGTCCCAAAAAATATGGAAGTGATTGGCTCCGTTAGATCCACAAGTCTCCAACAGGCATCTCCGCTGCTTGGTATCGTTTCTGAGTGGGTGTAATAAAAAATCTCGCAATATTCTTCCAGCAGAATTCCCGCCATGTGTTTGACCCGGTTGATAACCATTGTAACTGGCATATTTTCCCCCAGCTCTCCTGTGTGATCTTCACATTTATTTCCTTTTCCCATTTCTTCTTTATGTATTCTGTATTTTCTTGTTTAGATAATTGTATAGCATTATATAGTTTGGAGATAATTTTGTTGCTTGGTCTGGGTTTAGTTAGTGATAAAAATACTTCCAGGAACCCTGACTCACTTTCCTAACACCCCTTTAATATTTTGTTAAAGTATTGTCTTACTTGCGGTATCTAAAAAAATCATCTTTTCCCAGTCCATATCTTTCTGTAGGGTTTCAAAACTCTGGAATGCCCCTTTGTGAATAAATGAATGATAAGTAGTTAAACCTTTTAAGATCCATATCTTAAACCTGCCATCGATTCTGTTTGGTGCAAAGTCTGAATCATAGGCACACCATCTCATAATTTTAGATGCTTCTCCTAATCTGCAAATTTTAACTATTGCCTGCCAGGACTTCAGAAAGCTGCCTGTTATAGAATCATCTGGGATGGCCTGTTCTTCTAGTAATTTGTTGTCACTTAGTAAAGCTGTTATTGGGATTCCGTTTAACATTGTACTTTCTATTTCTTTCCATGTTGCAGTGTATGTTGGTGAGCACAGGCAGACTAGGGTCTCAGTTGGCTGCATGCATATAATATTCTTGTAGGCAAGGAGGCCCATTCCACCCTTCTCTTTTCTTAATTGCAGTGTCTTAAATTTAATTCTGGCTCTTTTCCCTTGCCACAAATACCTTGCTATTAATCTGTCCCATTCTAAGAACTGCTTAGATGGTATTTTGGTTGGCAGACATTGAAAAGGTAGCATCCGTGGAAGAATATTCATTCTGATTGATTCTATGCGGGAACTTAAACTCAAAAAGGGAATAACATTCCATCTGTGAATATCAGATTTTATCTTTGAATTTAATGGGCCATAATTGATTTCGTACAATCTTGAGAAGTCCCTAGGTAATACAACACCCAAATATTTAATAGATTCAGCATCCCATTTCCAATTGTACATGGTCTTAATCGAGGCTGGTGGATCATAGTTAAATTTTAATATTTGAGTTTGTTAATATTAATTTTATAACCTGAAATGGAACCAAATTCTTCTAGTAATTTCATCAATTTTGGGAGTGTCTGAGTAGGTTGTGTTATACTTATCAATAAATCGTCAGCAAATAGGGCCAGTTTTTGCTCCCCAGATTTCATTGTTACCCCCTTTATATCCGACCTTTGCCTAATCAGTTGACTCATGGGTTCTATAAACAGGGCAAAGAGGAGCGGCGACGCACAACACCCTTGTCTCGTTCCTCTCTCCAGAATAAATGAATTGGTTAGATCTCCATTGATTTTGATTCTAGCTGTTGGTTTATTGTATAAAGCTGCAAATGTATCAATTATAGTCATATGGAAGCCAAATTTTGAAAGTACTTTATATAAAAATGACCACCTCACAGAGTCGAACGCTTTCTCTGCGTCTAAACTTAATATCAGTGTTTCCAGTTTTTGTTGTGTGATTTGTCTCATAACGTGCAGTGTTTTCCTGATGTTATCTTGGGTCTGTCTTTGTCTGACAAAGCCAGTCTGGTCCTTGTGTATTAATACTGGTAATATCAGTTCTATTCTTTTAGATAATATGGAGGTGAATAACTTATAATCATTATTTAAAAGACTTACAGGACGGTAGTTCCCACAATCCAATTTGTCTTTCCCCTCTTTAGGTATGACCGAGATCATTGCCTCCCTCCAAGAGGGGGGGATATTTTTATTTTCCAAAACCCAATTGAATGTTTTTAATAATGTTGGAATTAGTTGATCTTGCATTGCTTTGTACCATTCTGTGGGAAAACCGTCGGTCCCTGGAGACTTCCCCCCTTTCATTCTCCTGATTGCTGATTGATTTCTTCTTTTGTTTTATTTTAGATATTAATTTTTCCATTTTGTTCATCAGTGATCTGTGGGAGATTAATCTGGGCCAGAAAGGCATCGATTTGATTGTCATTGTTTTCCTGTGGCTGGGAATATAATGTTTTATAGTAATTTAGGAAGCATTGCTGGATTTTTTCCAGACTGGTTTCTATTTCATTTGTTGCAAAGTTTCTTATTTTGTGTATAGTTCTATCTGCTTGTTGTTTTCTTAACTTATATGATAGAAGTTTGAGTGATTTTCCACCTACCTCATAGTATTGTGTCTTGTGAAAAGGAGCTTTTTTTGAATTTCCTGCGTGTTTATTTCATCTATTTCTTTTTTAATTTTTTAATCTTATGTTTGTTGTCATCTTTGAGAGACTTTGCATGTTCTTTCTGTAGTCTCTTTAAATCTTCTTCCAATTTTTGAGTTTTATTCCCTTCATTTTCTTCTCATATGAGGATATGGCTATTATTTTGCCCCTAATCACCGCTTTTAATGCATCCCAGAGAATAGGTGGAGTCACTTCTTCATTATCATTATTATCTAAGTACAACTGGATTTCGCTTTTCAATTTACCTTTAGTAACTGGTTATTCAGAATGTTTGAATTCAGTCTCAAAAGAGTGGATTTCTTCTTATTATTCAGGTAGACTGACATATAAATGGGACTATGGTCTGAAATAGTACTAACTTTTATTTCACAATTATCCACCCTACAAAGATCTCCTTTAAGCATAAAAAAGTAATCTATGCGCGAGTAGACATTATGAGCGGATGAGTAGTGCGAGTAATCTCGGCTCGTCGGGTTCATCTCTCGCCACACGTCCACGATACCCACTTCACACAACCAAGTATTTAATCTTCTACTAATGTTTTTGGCGCCAGATTTCCCGTTTGATGAGTCAATTTTCGGATTTAATCGGATATTAAAATCCCCGCCACATATTAGAATCCCTTGACTTTTTGTTGTCATTAGATCAATTATATGTTTATAAAAGGACCAGTCACTGCCCGGAGGGACATACACGTTAAGGAGACTCATCACAATTCCTTCTATTTTGCCCGTAACCATCACAAATCTGCCTTCGCTATCCTTATGCTCTGATATGTGTTCATAATTTACAGCACCGGATATCAGAGTCGCCACTCCTCTTTCCCGATCCATGGGAAGAAAAGTAAACATGTTTAAATCCTGATTTATTCAATTTGGCATGTTCAGAGTCGTTAAGATGTGATTCCTGCAAAAAAGCTATCTGAATTCTATCTTTCTTTAATTTTGATAAGATTTTCCCCCTCTTAACCGGATTGAGTACTCCATTTATATTAAATGATGCTATCTTTAAAGACCTGTTTTGCATCTATGTGATTCCCCTCTTCATCCCGCTCAGAAACCTGGTGCGCTTTCCCCTCCCTGCAAGAACCGGCAGGGAATGAACAACTAACATAGTAATAAACATAAAACTGAACTCAATTTGTCCGTGTGACTTCCTATGTAGGGGTCTGTCAACCTGACCCTTTTGAGCCTCCCAAGGTGGCTCGAAGGGAAAAATCCCCCTCTTCAATCCGGAGGGGCCCTTACCTGCAACAGTCGCATAGTGAAATAAAAAAAAAAATAAAAAAAATAAAGGGCGGGGAAATTCAAAGGTGAAAAGTTAGTCCCGAACGAACCAGTCGATCCTGTCATGGAATTCCACCCTTAATTACAGTACAGTTCAAAAGATTTCACAACTGATTCCGCCTTCCTCGAGCTTGGGTTAAATCCTTTAGGTCCCGGAGGAGCCGGATGTTTTGATTCCGGAGCTTTTCCTGTAGCATGCTTCCCCCGGCTTTGAGTGTGTCCTTCCTCGCTCGTCTGTCCACTCTTGTCCATGATAACCGCTGCACCTGCTCCAAGAGCTCTCGGAGGTCTGGTGATTGTCACAGTGTAACCTCTTCTCCGCAGGTCCTCTGATGCCTCCTCTATAGTATCATAGGTTTTGGTTCCGTCATCGTGTCTCACGCGCAGCCTGGCTGGGAAGAGGGTCTGGAATGGAACTTTTTTTTCTTTCAGCACTTTGCGGATTTCAGAATATTCTCTTCGTTTTTTGAGTATCAGAGGTGGATAGTCGTGGTCCAGGTTTATGTGGTTTCTTGCCAGGTAACCCCTTCTTCTGCCATGCCTTACGGAGTATTGTCTCTTTTGTTTTGAAACTCAAAAATTTAATGATGATGGAGCGCGGCGGCGCCTCCACCGGCGGCTTCGGTCCCACCGACCGATGAGCTCTTTCAATCTGCAGGTCGGGCATGTCCTCTGTTAACTCGAGACCCCCATGTAGTAAATTTTCCACAAACGAAACCATCGTTGTTGAATCCTTCTCGGCTTCCTCCGGCACCCCGTAAATTCTTATGTTATCGCGTCTGGAGCGACTTTCCAGATCCAGCAGCTTGTCCTCCATTTTAGTGTGCAGCTTAGCATAGCCGTGATAACTTCCTCTGTGTTTTGGATCCTCTCTTCTGCTTTCTCAATTCGCCCTTCTGCCTCGTCCAGTCTGGCATTCACCTTCACAATTTCTTCTTTTATTGTCTCTAATTGTTCTTTATTTTCTTGGCGAAACTCTCTTAGTTCTCGCAGAATCAACTCCAAATCAGCCATTTCTCCACGTTTTTTGCTAGCTTAAACCTATTAGCTGCTAATGTTGCTGCGCCCCGTCTTTCTCACTCCCTGTCTTCGGACGGTTTTTAATTGCTCTAAGTGGTATGGCTCATGCCCCCTTATCTATGTTTCTTATGAAATTATTTATTTGACTTGTATGGGGGAATTTATCTCATTTCTCTGGTTCTACCGGGAGCTCTCTCGCTATGCGGCCATTCTGACGATGTTCCAACCGGAAGTCCCTTCTTGTATGCTTTTTCAAAGATTCTGTGTCTTGCCAGCTTTTGTTCAGAATACAGGATATTGTCAAAGTCTGAGCTTTCTTCACAAATCAAGTCCTCTAAAGAAAGAGTGATCAATAACTTTTCTTTTTGGAACATTTCTTGTATGCTTTTTCAAACACAGCCTGATTAATTCCAATGGATTGAAAAAATGCATCTGTTGAATCAAAATTGACTTCAGAATCTGTTAATGCAGTTTTGATTTTCTTCAAAATTGCACTTGCGGTCTCATTTCCATCATTGCCTTTCAAATCATCTTGAATAACTGTTGTTGTAAAGGTATGGCTAGATGTGGTCGTGGAAAATTAAATCTACAAACTTTTTTTCCCGACATGTCTTAGAATGTCTGCTGCTGTGCTTCTGAACACTGTTGACGGCCTCATACAGTTCAGTGTCATCCTCTCATGGGGTCTCAAAAGTGATGTAATGATCTATGAAAGCAGCAACCAAAGCATCATTGTCTTCATTTAACTTTGGAGAATTTTCAACCCAAAACAGACAATGAATAATTGATAAAAGTAGTCTTATCTTTCAATAGGTTGAGCGGGCGACATGACATCTTTCAAAAAACAATGCCATCTATAATCAAACATCCTTGCAGCAATGCCTGGGTTTTGTCTAATTACTCCACATTTCTCAGACCAGTCAAGCTCATCGACAATGAAAATTTTCCCTTCTTGCTCCAAGATGGTGTTGATCATTTCAAGCCATCTGAGATCTGCAGAGCTAAAGGATGCAAAGAAAGTGGGAATACCTAGTTGTCTTATGAGTGCAAAAAGGTCTTTTGAGAGTCCACGGGTTTATGAGCGCTATTATTCATATTAAACATTTAACATTTTAAAGTTAAACATTTTAAATATAGCCTGACTTCGTCATACTCATATTCTAGGCAGAATGTGAGTCTGATACTGCTCCATTGCACTTGAATTATGGGGCGTGTCTTAACCGAACCAGTAAAAAAAAACCTCTGCACTCAATTGGATAGACCTACAACCAATCAGAGCAACGCAGTAAGTGACGTATGTTGAACTTATACTTAAACTTTTGCCGAATCCGTTGGAAGGACGGCGGCAAACACATCTTTCCCATCAACAAATGCCTTGATTGCGGTTCTTTGTTCATCTTTTAAAATTAATGCGCTGTCGATTTCTTTTATTACAGACGTGATAGCGGAATCTAAACATCTTACTTCTCCAGCTGCAGTCATCGTTGGTGAAAACCAATTCAACCCAAGCGCTCTTTGATGACGTGGGTGGTTACGTAACCGCAGATAGCCTGTCCATCATCGATTAAAGCCCGCCCTGGCAATTTGATTGGCTCGGCCTTCTGGGAGCCGAGCATAATTACTCCACAATGGATCGAGTCCAGACCGAACTTCCCGTCCAAAAAATGTTGTGGGCGGGGTTCGGGCTGGCACCCAGGCTATTTTAAATACTTACAGTCTACACAACAGTCTCCGTGCTCACAGCGTCACAAACATTATTATTTTAACTATTTATAAAAGATGAATCATTGTCTGGCCATCTGGGATTTTGGTATGGAGATAAAGGTTAGGATTATAATTTTTGAAAGTATTACACCACATCCTGTGTGGTATTAGTACCATTTGTTGTTTCTTGTGGTATAAGATGGAGCGTTTGGACCTGGAAGCGCTGCAGCATGACGTCAGACTTAACCGAATAGGGGGTGTTCCATGGACGGGTATCAAAAATTTGTATCCTTCATCATAATTCAATATTTTAGTTAATGATTCTGGGTTTGTGAGCATATCCGATGTTACTTCTTTCAACAACCTCTTGTTTGATCCTTTTCGCAAGCTATAGAAACTTTAGATACAATTTGATCCAACTCTGACATATATTGAGCATAGAAAATGAAGTCTGTGCTCTGTGCAAAACGCCCATCTGCATTGAGGATTCTTGCATTTAGGTATTATGACAGTGTGATTATTATTATTATTTTTTTCCCCCCCTTTTTCATCATGGAATGTTGGCCCACCATTTGGAAAGAGCACAGGAAAACATTTTGCTTCATTGCTCTTATCAGACAGTACTGTTACCTTCAGCTGGTGCCACATTTAATACATCTTGAAAGTGCTGATCAATTATTTCTGAACCAAGATTCACAGGTTGTAAACATGTGTCAGACAATAGACCACTTTGCTCTTTGATGCAAGTCAAGTCTTCCTCTGGCTGTTCTTCAGGGATCATTTTCTTCTTCGCTCTTTTCAACTACATGTTTCTCCATTTCATCATCAACAACATTCTCTTCTAGTTCATCCAAAGTGTTGATCCACTGTTCATTAATCTCCATATCCTTGTACCATTTATTGCATCTAATCAAGCATATTCAACATTTCTAACATGATCAGTGTGTACATGTACTCATAATGCCCTTTGTATGTTAACACTCTGGAGTCGGGAAACGCGCCAGCACGTTTTGCAGGATTTTTTTCACATTGCAGCAAAACAGACTTAAAATACTATGTCATTTTTTGTTTTAGAGACATAAGTAATATATCAATTGAAACTATAGAATGTCTTCTTTTATTTGTGTACAATCAGGGTAAAAACAAAATGTTGTGCTTTTTGCAGAACAGGATGCACGATCTGTCGTCTCCCTCTGAACGAAGTCCAATCTGATAGTTCTCAGAAAATGAAGTGTAACTTAGTGAATTTGTTACACATGTAGAAAGGAGCAAGCCTCGTTTTCTGGTGCAAACATTTAATGTGCTGTTTTGCATCCAATTCTGCAAGGAAAGAAGTAAAAAGATAAAGTCAACCACATATGGAGCGTATCAAATCTGTGTGCTAGCTATCTGCTCGTCTCGCGTTAACTGCTGTATTAAACTATCATAAACTTAGTATAACATTCTCAAATGCTCTATAACATTCCCTGTTCACAAACAAATGTAAACATATTCACTTGCAAATACAGTTGCATATCAAGCATATGAACACAAGTTTTGCTGAATAACAACAACAACAAAAAAAAACACTGTTAAACTTAATTTGAACTTCTACAATATTTTCTGTGTTTAACCACTTCCCAGAGTATACATTCCCATGTCCCAACATTACTTATTTACTCCAATTAACAATGACACTTTAATGTTTTCTTATGTCACGTTTTATGACTGTCTGGGTTTATAGACGAGCATTTCACCTCGTTTGAGTTATTGGTAACCCTAAACCACAGCGGCAGACAATTTACATAAGATGGCAGACACCAACGAACTCCATGTGCGCCACTTAACTCATGTTACAATTAACCGATCCGTTTAACCATCAAAATAACCTTAAAATAATTACTTTAAACTACATATTGTCACTCCGGTGCACAATAACGATCTTGGTTCAATACAAACTTCCACCACAGTTGTCTCGCGTTCTATCTACGAGTAATTACTATATGATCGTGGTGCTCAAACCTACCCAAACCACCAAAACTACAATGAAAACTGTTCATGGACCCCCTTAATTGAAAGTTATTGAGTTATTCTTACCTGCAAGGAAAGAAGTAAAAAGATAAAGTCAACCACATATGGAGCGTATCAAATCTGTGTGTTAGCTATCTGCTCGTCTTGCGTTAACTGCGGTATTATGCGTTCTCTACCAGACCTTGACGAGAGCTCCCCCTTGTGGTTTGGATAATTTATGCCACTGTGTACACATTAAAAGAAATAACCTTCCTGCAGACAGTATCAAAGTACATAAAAAGGAGCCAAAAACAGTTCAAACAGTTTCAAACATTTAGGGGGGGGGGTCTTCCGTTTATGTCTTTTCTTTACACTAGTGCCACAAATACTAATGACACAAAAATGAGACTTATGTCTAAAGAGACGGTGAAATGTCAGGTTTTAAATCATGTAAGTTGAAAACAAATATTTTCTGTTTATGTAATCTGTATGAAAAGAGAGCCATGTCAGACGTCCAAAAAAGCACAAATGTCAAGGCATGTCAAAACTTCTCCAGGCCCCCAAATCAGCCTCAGACTCCAGAGGATTAACTTGTGCTTTAGGCTACGTCCACACGAAGCCGGAGCTTACCCTAACCAATTTTTTTTTTCCTCGTCTCAAAAAATATCTGCGTCCACACGAAACCACTGAAACAACTCAAAATGATGTAGTATACATGCCAGACCAGTATGTCGTGCTGTAATTCTGCCACAGAGATGCACTTAAAGCAGCGAATAAGACTTGGAGCATGTGCATAAACCTTGCGCTCTGTATACAAACTATAGTAAAGCTTAGAAATAATGCTTTATTTTGGCTCAGTAGCTTCTGCAGCATGAACACAAGCATCTAGAGTCAGCTATTGCTGTTGTTGGTGCTGTTTTGTGCTGTTAGCAGCGTCTGACTAGGATCGACACGTGGGGTGATGACATCATCGTTTCAGAAAATATACGGATAGGCTGTCCACACGAAAATGCAAAGATGGTGTTTTCAGATTTATCCACTCTGGGACCCAGTTTTAAAAAAATAGCGGTTTCACCTTTTGAAAATGCCGGATCCATGTGGACAAAACATCTATCCGATACAAAATTTGTGCGTATTCACAAAAACGCGTCTCCGTGGGGACAGGGCCTTAGTTTGATCCTTATCATTTTCATTATATTCATTTCGTGGAAGAATATTTGACACATCAGCGGTCCATGGAAGCCATTTTGTTTTCCATGGAGAAGACAGTAACTTCAAAAAAGGAATATTGCAGGAGTTAAGACACTTCAGTTGATTTGGAATGTCCACCAAATGCATATTCTTTGCAACAATCTCTTCAGGCAACTTTCCACAAAGGATTTTTTGATGACACGTTGGACAAATCCACAATTTGCACCTTGGAGAATAACCAGAAGAATTATCACTTTTTTCATCAAACATGTACGTACCTCAGTGTGATGCATCTTTCCGCAAAGCAGCAATATGTTCTCCTCTGTTTTCATAGCATTGTGTTTCTGCATTTAGTTACTGCTTTCTGAAAAGCAAACGGTGAGAGACACAGCACGCAAACTCAGGACCTCTCCTCACTCTTGACGAAAATGGGCAATAGTAACATTTATGTCCTTCTGTTTCTCCCTTTTCTTGCATACACTTCACAGCCTTTTTGTATTTCACTGAAACGAAATTTGTCTTCATGGTACTTTGTCTTATAATACTTTATAACTTTAAAAGTTGGATTTTCAATATTTCTTTTCTTAGAATATTGACACTTTTGCTTTAAAGAGCAACTTTTGAACATTTATGCTTGGAATACTCATGCACTCTTGCTTTAAATGAGACATTGTTTATATTACTTGCATACTTGGCCTTAGAATATTCACACTTTAACAAATGGACACGAGAATCTAAATATTTATCACAAGAATTTATTTTTTTCTTTCTGTAATCTCCATCAGTACAGTACTTTGTTTTGGCATAGTTAATTTTACTCTCCCTGTAATCAGCCTCATTGCAGTATTTTGATTTAAAATACTTCAGTATTTCTGTCTGTACTCTGTCATTGCAGAATCTCTTCTGATCACTCTTGGTTGAGGAAGATTCTGCAGCATTTTTTACTTTCTTTTTATGGAGACATGTCACCACTTCATAATGGTTATGATTACAGTGTTTCAAATATTCTGCCTTAATCTTCAAATGCTTGTCCTCACTTCTACATATTGCACATGCCAGTGATCTGAAAAAGCAGTTACCATCAGGTTTGATAATCTTTGTCTGACATGGACCTGCAATGGGACCAAAGTTATGACATTATGGTCACTGTTATCATTTGTCAGAAGAACAATTTCACATAAAGCTTGCTGATCATTAAAAGTCAAAGGAGAAAAAATATACTTCTGGAATGGAAACATCAGTAATAATTATGTCATCTGCTACAACATTTTCAACATGAGACTTCATAACCTGTTTCTCTGGGAGTTCATCCTGCCGTTTTCTTCTCCCCTTTTTTCCAAAACATTACACACTGGCTGTGGCATTGGAAAATTTAGTGCTTGCATTTGCAGCTACAGGTACTTCAAAATCGGATGACCTTACCTCAGTTGTTACAGATTTGCGTACCTTGTATGCCTTTTAAGACTTTGCTGTAAAGTACTTTACTGGAAAAGCATGGTAAGCTGCTGCATTCTGCTCCAGTGAGTGAGAACCTTCAGCATCTGCATAAACCAAAACTCCAGTAATCTCAAATCGTGGCCCACATACCCCAAATGACTGTGCAATCTCAGTAATGTAGTTGTACAAAGATTCTATGCTGTGATAAGCAACATAACTTGTCTCTGTTTTGTTAACGTGAGAATCAAAGGCATACCATGAGTCCTCCTTAATAACTGCACATGTGTTAGCACAAATAGTTAAAAGGAAAGCATCAGCACTCAATAGAGCTACATCAGAGCTACATCAAGTGGCATGGCCACATTGATTAAAGTTTCATCATAGTCATCAACAATCCAGTGAGAGACTCTGCATAATACAGTATTACCCAGCACATGTCTCCTTGGTAATTCATGGACTGCAATGTAATGCCTAACCCTAACCATTACTTCCCAGTCATTGATGCTGCCCTGGTTTCTTAGAGATTTATAAAGGTTTGCTCCTGCCACCAAGACACCATTGAGATCTTGTGTCGTCCATGTCAACACGTTCTTCATCTTGCTCGTCAACACTGCTGTCAGACTGATGGCACCACACTGTTTGTTGCGTGAATCTCCAAAGTGGGCATCACCTTGATGAAAGGAACCTCTTAGCACTGGTCTCTGTGGAAATTTAACACATGCAGGTAAAGTATTCAAAGCAATTTCATGTAAATTAAGGTTTGTGGAATTTTGTTCTGTTTTCATAGGCTCATTGGAGGATATTGCAGGGTTTGGAAGGTATGACATGATATTAATTAGGGTGACAACACTGCCAACACTGAAGAGGATACAGCGGAACCTCTGCCCTACTTCTTTTAAGAGGGAGCTGTGCAGCCTCTTCCCCACAGGACAGGATGCAACCTGTTGAGGGGTGGATTCTACACAATGATAAAAAACTGCCTATTTTTGAATGAGGACATGGAATAACCTCGGCAGGACAGGATGGAACCTGCTGGGTGGTAGTCCTACTTTTTAAGAGGGAGCTGTACAGCCTCTACCCAGATTGTACCCACAGGACGGGATGTAACCTGTTGAGGGGTGGTTTCTACACAATGATAAAAATCGCCTATTTTTGAACGAGGATTGGCATAACATAAGGACAGGATGGAACCTGCAAGGTGGCAGCAGGAGAACAACTGGCTGAGCAGTCTGCCATTTTTTACGAGGAAACGGCGTTACCCCGGCCCTGCATGTTTTAAGAGGAGGTTTTGCAGCCTCTGCCATTTTTTTAAGAGGAAGTGGCGGAACCTCTGCTTCACTTGTTTTAAGAGGAAGCTGTGCAGTCTCTGCTTGACTTGTTTTAACCCTTAATCAGCTCTTGGGGTCAATCTGATCCCGCTGACAGTTCCCTTTCATTTTTAAAAAGGGTTCCCTTCATCTCAGGGACATGAAACTCTGTGAATCTTCCTAAACATGAACAAAAATTGGGGCTTGATTTGGTTGTTCTGAAGGTGTGGAAAAAAAAAAAAAAATCACGATTTAGTTCTTCGGGGTCAGATTGACCCCACATTGAAAATGAATGGGAAAATTAAAAAATTTCATTTGTCCAAAAAAAAAAAAAAAATCCAGAATAAATCTGAAATGTTCTACATTTCCATAAAGGTCTGTTCCTAGACCATAAACACAAAGTGGAATGAACAAAACCATGTAAATTTTTTCCACAAACCTGTAGATGGTAGTATTCTATCCCTAACACATAGGGCAATGTCCAAATACAATTTAGATTTTTAAGTTCATCATTAAAGTGATTTTTTTCATTAAAAAAATAAAAAAAATTCATAAGTCAATTTATGACATGGTTAAGTATTTGTACAGTAAATGGGTAAAATATTACAAAATATCCACAAAAACACAGCTTAAATGCATAGATGAGAAGTAAATAAATTTATATTTCCTTATGCAATCGCTCTGTAAAAGTTTGGGGTCAATCTGACCCCAAGGGACTAAATCATCGGTAACAATTAAGAGACCATTAAAGGGATAGTTCACCCAAAAATGAAAATTTGATGTTTATCTGCTTACCCCCAGGGCATCCAAGATGTAGGTGACTTGTGGTCTGTCAGTCGTATAATGCTTGTCAATAGGAACTCCATCTGTAAGAGTCAAAAAAACACGCACAGATAAATCCAAATTAAACCCTGCGGCTCGTGACGACACATTGTCCTAAGACACGAAGCTATCTGTTTGTGTGAGAAACCAAGCAGTATTTATATCATTTTTTTACCTCTAAAACACCCCTATGTCCAACTGCCCTCCACATCCGGTTAGTGAGGTCTGAATGCGCTCTGACAACGGAAGTGATGTCTCGCACTCATTGAAGCAAAGCACGAGACATCACTCCCATCATCAGAATGTGTTTTCTTTATGTTAATAGATGACAATGTCAATATGTTGCTTTAAACAAAATTTAAACAATATGTTGCTTTTACAAAGCATGTTTAAGTTGACAAAACTAAGAACATAGTTCTGTCACTTACCGGTCTTTCTCTACACATTTAAATATGTTGTGTTGCTGTGAATAGAACACAACAACTTTGGTGTTGCGGCCAGCCTCCTGCAGTAATGCAGTAAAGTAACTTGTCTTCAATGATTGTAGGACCAATGACACTTGGTGGATAAATCCTTCCACCTCAATATTTGATCTTTTTGCTGTTGACATTGTCACTATGTGGGACAAATAACAATCATTCAAACAATGGTTTCCCTTTTAATACACTGTAAAATCCTAATCAAAATGACACCTTACTTAATAGCAAAGAATAAAACAGTTCATACTGTATAAAAAGCAAGCAAAATTTACAAATGAGGATTATTCATGACAATGTAACTCAGTGTGTTCACATACAAAAGAGAGACACTTGAACTTCTACCCTATAGAACCAATCTTTAATTGACTCAAATCACAGAGAAAAGAAATGGTCTACACAGAAGTCAATCTTTAAATTAGAATTTCTCTCTATTAAAGTCATTAACCATTTGTAATGAAACATTTTCCCTGTTCAATTCAATCCAGCTACAGCAATTAATAAAACTACAGCATTATCAATAAATAACTATTTCAATTTTCAAGTTTGAAAATAATGTAAAGCTATTCTATGGATTCCAAAGAATACTATACTGCCAATGTGGATTTAATGAAAAAAAAAAAGTCTTATATTGCATTACTTACCATGACCAAATGTTCAGTATTGAACAATTTGCAAGTAAATGAGTATTAACAGAACAGAGTAGTATGTTTTAAATGTTAATTGACATGGCAATTTTACTTCATAAAGATTGAAGACAAACCAATTCACTCAAATGAGTCAAACTTCAGGGAGTTATACAACAAATATTTTTTTACACCACAAATGAAAAATTCTTAAACCTATACAGGTGGTAAAAAAGTTTGGTATATTAATAACTTTGTAAATATGATAAACAGCATATACAAATTCGATATTACTGGACAAAACGTCTCAGGTTACATATGTAACCATAGTTCCCTGAGAACAGGGAACGAGACTCTGCGTTTGATCATGCTATGGGGAACGTCACACATGAGCTGATGTCTGAAAGCCAAGTATCAAAAACTCCAATCCTATTGGCCGGCGACAGCCTATGACGTCATATGGTGCAACCCCGAAGTAAATAAGGAGCGCCTAGAGAAACAGTCAGTACCATATCGTCTTGAGGGACTGCTCAGCAGGGAGCCCCGAAGCATGGCATGGCAACGCAGAGTCTCGTTCCCTGTTCTAAGGGAACTATGGTTACATACGTAACCTGAGATGTTCCCTTTCGAAGGGAACTTCAACTCTGCGTTTGATCACGCTATGGGGAACGATATACCCATGCCACCATGCTTAAGGAGAGTGCATGCCAAAAATGGCTGAGACAAACGTCAAGCAGTTTTGAAGGAAACACCAGAAAGCAACTCACCCTCGGGTCACACAAGGCTGTCAGTGACAGCATTCCCTACGGCCAACAGCCCAAGCTGAGCCTCAAAGAGGCCTTCCGTAGAAAGCCTACCAAGGCCGCTCAAGGCTTCTGGGACCAAATTTTCTGAGGAAAAAAGGTCCCTTAAAGGGAATGTGACCAGGGAACCGAAAGGAGCTCCAGCCAGTCACTAGAGGGGAACAAAGTCACCCCCAATGCCACCAGGAGGCCGACCTGGGGCCTCATTTATAAAGCGTGCGTACGCACAAAATGGGGCTGAAAACGTGCGTACACCAGTTCCTGCGCAAAAGGTTGGATTTATAAAGAAAAACTTGACGGGAAAATGTGCGCACCTACACGCAAAGTTTGACCCATGCGTATGCACATTTTGAAGACAAAGCAGTTTGGCGACACTGATGGTGAGTTGAGGAACTGACTGTGGATAAAGGGAATTAACCCTTTGCAAAATGCCAAAATTTACTTTGACATATTTAAATATTTACATATAAGTTGCTCATAGGTCTTGGTTACAACAAAAAATACAAATAACTTTAAATCACCATTATGGGTCCTAAAGATACATACATGCATGTTCACATAGTTTAAATACATAAAAGGAACTATATGCTGAAAGTACGTAAATTTAATATCTTTCACTTCCATTCTTTAATGGGTGTAGCACTCATTATGTAATTGATGTGACAAGGTGTAAATGATTAAATCTGATCACTTTAAACATAAATAGCCTACTGCAGCGACACTTAAGTGCATATTGCATGATGGATGCGCTGGCACAGCTGGAAGACTATGCCAACAGCAGACTTCGGAGGGAAAGAGTATTCAGGGACTATGAAGATTTCCTAGCCCATGATGATGAGTGGCTAATAAGCCGCTTTAGATTTCCTAGAGCCATGCTCTTGGATCTGTGTGCTGAACTTGGCCCAGCATTACAAAGGCCAACATGACGGAACCACGCCATCCCGGTAACAACCCAAGTCCTTTCAGTTTTAGGATTTTTGGCAACCGGGACATACCAGCGGGAAATAGGCGACAGGTAACTAAGTGTACTTTTGTTAAGCAAAGCCTTATTGATTTTGACATTCCTATTCATTCATTCCTATTTGTCATAGGTCTGGGATTTCACAGCCATCCCTAAGCTCATTAATTCCTGCAGTTTTAAAAGGGATTATTCAAATGACCAATCGATACATAAAGTTTCCTTACACTGTCAGAGAACAGGCCAATATTAAAAGGCAATTTGCAGCAATGTCCGGTTTCCCAAATGTAATCGGCGCAATTGACTGTACTCATATTGCTATAAGGGCTCCATATGTAGATGAATTCATTTATGTGAATCGCAAACATGTGCATTCAATAAATGTGCAAATTATATGTGACGCCAACTTGATTCTAAGAAATGTCGTGGCACGATGGCCTGGTTCTAGCAGCAGTGTAGGGAATAGACTTAGGGCAGGTGCCGTTCGTGATGGCTGGCTTCTGGGTAAGTAAATGCATATAATTGTTTTTACCTAACAGTTAAAGCCCATTGTACAAATAGTCTGTTATACTTTACAGGTGACAGCGGTTACCCTCTCAGGCGCTGGCTACTCACCCCATTCTCAAACCCTCAGAGCGCAGAGGAAATGAGCTTCAATGATGCCTACGCTCATGCACGCTCAGTAGTTGAGAGAGCCATTGGCCTCCAAGTATAGATGGCGTTGCCTTGATGCTTCGGGTGGTAGACTTTTATATCAACCCAAAAAAGTATGCTAGATCATCATGGCATGTGCCATTTTACACAACATTGCACAGATGAATGGTATCCCTGTTCCTCCCGACCTACCACAACACCAGCATGAAGAACCTGGCCCATACCCCCCTCCCCAACAAGAAGGACATCATCAGGGAGCAAGTCTCCGTCAGGAAGTAATGCATCATTTGTGAAGAACAACAGTGCAAAGGTTCATTTTTTTAACAAGATCTTTTAATGTAGATGCAGTATCACCCAGCACAACCCTTATTTGCTGAAGCTCATCTGCGATTACAGTAATTGCATTAATGGTGTCCCTTTGTGTCTGCAGAACAGCATCAGTCAGCACCCGGCCACTTCCACCTGTGCCATGCGGTCGGGACACACTTGTGCTGGGGACCTCTGGGCACTCCATAGCTGCTGCAGACTCTGCGCTGGGAGTTTCGTCATACTGGGCTCCCACAAACTCTGCAAGAATAAGGACTAAATAACCAATTGTGTAATTTCTATTGTTTAATAAAGTGATTTACCTGGTTCCCCTGTATCCAGCACGTCTGTGTCTCCCTCCCTCTCAGACACAATGACACACACACTAGTTTGGCCAAGAATCGAGGCCATTCGGGTCTCCATTGGGGACAAATCTGGTGCATCTTTGCCCCCACCAGTCGCATACACACTCTGTCGGTGAGAGGCAAGCTGTTTCTTTGCTACCACCTTAAGATCGGACCACTTCTTTTTTTAATATCTGGAACCGTCCTGTTCGCCGAAGCAACTGCATTTACCGCAGCAGTGATGTGTTGCCACTCTAAATATTTTTTTTTTTTTATTGGTAATTCCACTGCTGTGGCCACCAAACAAAATAGCCTTTCTTTCATCCACCTCACTCACAAGAACCTCTATTTCTGCCTCTGAGAAATTTCGCTGCTTGCTGAATTTTCAGCGACTGCGAAAGGGGCAGTAAGCAATTCAAACCCACGCGTAGAGATGGGCATCCTGGAGAGCAGAACTCAGCTGAGTGCTACGAACCCTCGTATTGAGGGGCGGAGGACGGAGGCTAAAAAGCTAGCACCGTCAACTCAAACTTGAATGTTAATTCAAGGGGCTCAGAGGAAAGACAATTTCATAGCATGAATGATGTTCTAGAGAGTGGGGCCTAGCATATACTGCATAAACTTATCTACACAAAGATAAGGGCCTACCACCAGAGAAAAACAGCACCAGGGAGGCTAATAACAGCCTACAACCAATTGCACCTACATGAACAGGGGGAAATGAGCATACGGCCTAACAACTCCCTCAGGAGGAGGCCAGAACTAGGAACTATACAACCTGACAAGGGATAGTCATACATAGGGTAGTTAACACTCTGAGGTCTGAAGGTATCGCCGGCGATACCACCGTGGTTTTTTTCTTATCAGTGTGAAAGAGACTCAAAATACTCCGTCAATGTTGCACATACAATTAAGAGTTATACACCATTTTAATCTGTGGAATATCTTCTTTCATTTGTGTACACTCAGAGTAAAAACAAAATGTTGTGCTTTTTGTAAAATAAAGAAAACTAACATGATGCGTGATCTCTCATCTCCCTCTGAACGAACTCCAATCTGATAGTTCTTAGAAAATGAACTGTAACTTAGTGAATACTAATGACAAAAAAATTACACTTATGTCTAAAAAAACGTTAAGATGTCAGGTTTTAAAACATATAAGTCAAATCGAAAACAAACCTTCTGTGTTTATGTAATCTGTATGAAAAGAGAGCAATGTCAGAAGTCTGTGATTCAGCTCATTATCCGCTAATGCGGCCACGCCCACGGAGCGAGCGCTATTCAGACGCAAATTCAGTCAATACATGCATTCGTCATCTCAATCGTGTATTTATTGTCTTCAAAAGTGTTTTGAATAGCCATATTTAGCGATCTCTTGCCTCTGTTAGTTCCTTGATTGTCACATGATATGCCTCTTCTTTTACTGAGGCATTTGTGGACAAAAGGGGCAAGAGCGCCCTCCGGCTCAAGTATGAATTAAAAACACAGCATCCAGCGCTCATGATGACAATAAATATAGAATAATAAATATTACTTCTCTGTATAGAAAATTGATATAAACATATGAGAATCCATCAATATTTCTCCAAATGTGTATGCTTTTAAGCATATTAAGAAATTATGGTCAATATAAGATTTTAAGAGTCAAAATGTGAAGCTTGAGTCTTAGATCTTTTTAATGATGTATAGTTTGTCAACTGCACATCAACATTTAGGCTCTATAATATAACAAATATAGTAGCCTATATGAAATGCCCTAGAGGTAGGAATGTTCAGACGCGTTGCATCACAGAAATACATTATATTTTAAAGTATATTAAAATAGAAAACCATTATTTGGTTAGAGACTTGAGACTTCTTTTAAAAACATTATAATGGCAATGTGTTCAATCTTTTGACTGGTAGTGTAATTTAACATAGGCCTATACAAAATTTTCTTCATATCATGTGCAATAATACGTGCATGCATGAGATCACAAAATCATTTTTTTTTTGTCCTGAGTGGACTTTAATCCTGTTATCAGCATGATCACAGAGGGTTTTTTCACAGCCTACCTGACTGAAAGGCCTCATTAATATGCAAGTCATTTCAGGTCATTATTATTCAATTCTTTTGTCTTCTCAGGTGAGAATCACCCATTATACATGAGGATTCATGCCTCCATGCATACTGTGTTTCTTGACCAAAAGTCTTAGAAAATTTAAATCTCTCTATTGTTTTATATGAGGAGTAGGCAGCATAATTTTTACATAATTCTGAAGCAAAAACTCTAGTCTACAACCTCCAATACCCAGAAGTCTTATGAACACAGATGTAATATACTTTTTTTGGTTAACCCTCTGGAGTCTGAGGCTGATTTGGGGCCTGGAGAAGTTTTGACATGCCCTGACATTTGTGCTTTTTTCAGTTGTTCATAAACATATAAATGACAAAAGTGTCATTACACTGTATTCAGCACAAACTAGGCTACAATAATATGTGAGGAACATGTATGTACATTTTGTATTTTTGAAGGAATAATGTTTATGCGTGGTTATTGAAAAAACAAAAAACTTAAGTCACTGAAATAAGGCCAAAAAAAGTATAGTAAATCTGTATTTACAATACTTTAGGGTATTGGAGGTTGTAGACTAGAGTTTTTGCTTCAAAATTATGTAAAAATTATGCTGCCTACTCCTTCATATAAAACAATATATTGATTTAGTTTTTGTAAGACACTTTTTGCCAAGAAACACAGTATGCGTGGAGGCGTGAATCACCACTGAATAATGGGCCATTCTCACCTGAGAAGACAAAAGAATTGCATAGTAATGAGCTGAAATGACTTGCATATTAATAAGGCATTTCAGTCAGGTAGGCTGTGAAAAAAACCTTCTGTGATGTCTCAAGCTCATCATGCTATATGAAACATACATAAAAATATTATTACAATATAAAGTAATGGTTTTATATTATACTTTAAAATATAATGTATTTCTGTGATGCAAAGAGTCTGAATATAGGCTTTTAGTTTAAAAGCATGCACATTTGGAGAAATATTGGATTCTCATATGCTTATGTCAATTTTCTATACAGAGGAGTTATATTTATTTAATATTCATTGTCATTACTATGAGCGCTGGTGTTTTCAATTCATACTTGAAGTCAGAGGGCGCTCTCTGTGCATTTTTAGTCCACAAATTCATCTAAAAGAAGAGGCTATTCCATGAATGGAGTTTCCAATTCATACTGCAGCCGGAGGGCACTAAAGAAACAAAAACTCATCTAAAATTCATCTATAGAAGAAAAGAAAACAGGAACTAACTGCATGTCTTCTAGAGCTCCCTAACCATGACTTTTACATCCAGATAAACACTTTTCAAGACAATAAATACACGATTGAGACGATGAATGCATGTATTGACTGAATTTGTGTCTGAATAGCGCTATATATTGCCTCTGAATTTGCGTCTGAATAGCGCTCCCTCCGTGGGCGTGGCCGCATTAGCGGATAATGAGCTGAATCACGGACTTCTGACATGGCTCTCTTTTCATACAGATTACATAAACACAGAAGGTTTGTTTTCGATTTGACTTACATGATTTAAAACCTGACATCTTAACGTTTTTTTAGACATAAGTGTAATTTTTCTGTGATTAGTATTCACTAAGTTACAGTTCATTTTCTGAGAACTGTCAGATTGGACTTCGTTCAGAGGGAGAGGAGAAATCACGCATCATGTTAGTTTTCTTTATTTTACAAAAAGCACAACATTTTGTTTTTACTCTGAGTGTATACAAATAAAAGAAGATATTCTATAGTTTCAATTGATATATTACTTATGTCTCTATGACAAAAAATGACGGAGTATTTTAAGTCTGTTTTGCTGCAATGTGAAAAAAACCCTGCAAAACGCGCCGGCGCGTTTTCAGACCTCAGAGAGTTAACAAACACACCTAACCTAGCACTAGCCTGGCCGCTAAGCTGCGGGCCTACAGGGCCACACGCCTAGTGAAGCCTGGGCTTCACCTTCAAATCTCATGGATAAGAGAAAGAAAGCAAAGCTCACAAGCAAACGATGTCAGGCGGCCGATTAAGGCTGACCTAAACATAAATACTAACTGAAGTGACGAGCGTTAACTCAAACTACTGTAGACAACAATAAGCTAAGAGACGTCCATTTTATGGCCTGCTCAATATATCGTTCTAGCCAACCTATCAAACTTCATTTTGCCCAAAAACCCCTTACTTTTTTCTGATTACATACTCAGGAAAAACTATACAGGAACACAAGGTCAACATATTTAGAAATATAAATATAGACCCAGCTCACTTTCCTGCGGCTCGAAGACCAAAGACTCCTCCTTCCCTTTTCTTTAACAAGGAGGGATGGAATCTAGGGTTCTTTAAAGCCTAAAAGAGCCTCTTAAACTATCAAGCCAGAAGGCGGGCCTTTAGAAAAATATTATCAAAGGCCCAGCCGTCAGCCTGACTGTTAAAGAAGCGCCTGAGTATGTTACATGAAACCAAAACCCAGGAGGAGGCGGAAGAAGAAGGGGCGAGGGCAGATGTAAAGTCGCCCTCGCAACAAGAGGGAATCGATTACCAACGTTACTGGCGTATGTGATCGATCACCTCCTTTAAAGGTGCCCTAGAACCAGTTTTTACAAGATGTAATATAAGTCTAGTGTCCTCTGAATGTGTCTGTGAAGTTTCAGCTCAAAATACCCCATAGATATTTTTTAATTATTTTTTTTAACTGCCTATTTTGGGGCATCATTAACTATGCACCGATTCAGCGCGTGGCCCCTTTAAATCGTGCGCTCCCTGCCCCCCCGAGCTCTTGACTATAATGCAGTGTATTTACAAAGTTCACACAGCTAATATAACCCTCAAATGGATCTTTACAAGATGTTCATCATGCGTACTGCGTGCATGCGTCGGATCATGTGAGTATTTATTTGGATGTTTACATTTGATTCTGAATGAGTTTGAGGCTGTGCTCAGTGGCTAACAGGCTAACATTACACACTGTTGGAGAGATTTATAAAGAATGAAGTTGTTTTTGCATTATACAGACTGCAAGTGTTTAAAAATGAAAATAGCGACGGTAACGATGGTAACTTTAACCACATTTAACAGTACATTAGCAACATGCTAACGAAACATTTAGAAAGACAATTCACAAATATCAATAAAAATATCATGTAATCATGTCAGTTATTATCTCTCCAGCTGCCATTTTTCGCTATTGTTCTTGCTTGCTTACCTAGTCTGTTGATTCATCTGTGCACAGATCCAGATGTTAATACTGGCTGCCCTTGTCTAATGCCTTGAACATGGGCTGGCATATGCAAATATTGGGGGCGTACATATTAATAATCCCGACTGTTGCGTAACAGTCGGTGTTATGTTGAGATTCGCCTGTTTTTCGGTCTTTTAAACAAATGAGATTTACATACGAAGGACGAAGCAATGGAGTTTGAAACTCAACGTATGTCTTTTCCATGTACTCTTGTTATTCAACTATGCCAAGGTAAATTCAATTTTTGATTCTATGGCATCTTTAAAACCTGATGACATCAAACACGGACATCCTCGTCAGCCCTGGGGGAGCTGCACTGCAAAATATAACCATGTAAATATAAGAAACAAATGCATGATTTAAGAAGTTAAAGACTAGAAACAAGTCAAATTATCTGCCAGTGCAGTAAGATAATTACACTTGGTAAGATTTCTTAAAATAAGAAAATGTATCTAGGCTTCAGAAAAGAACAAAATGTCTTAAGCATTAAATCACTTATTCCAAGCTAATTTTTTTAAAGTCTGCTTATCTTAACTTGTGTGAAAAATATCTTAAAACCAGTTACTAAACAAGATAATTCTTCTGAATTTAAGAATTGTCATTATATATTCTGACTTAAAATGAGACAAAGCATTTAAACTTAAAACAAGATAAAAAAAAAAAAAATCAAGATTTGTATTTGTATTTATTTATTTATATAGCACCAATTTAATACAACGTTAGTTGTCCAAAGTGCTTCACAGTGCCAAGAAAGAACAAAAGTAGAAAAAAAAAAAATAAAAAAAAAAATATATAAATAAATAAATAAATAAAACAATACAAAGCACACACATAACACACATTAAACATCACTCTCAATCATTAGAACTTGCATTCAGAATTAAGCAAATGTGATTTCAACATGGCTTTAAAAACAGGTAAAGATTTTATGGATCTAATCGCGACTGGGAGATCGTTCCACAATTTAGGACCGGCTCGAGAGAAGGCTCGATCACCTTTGTGTTTGTATTTTGTCTTAGTAACGGCAAGCAGATATTTGTTTTCAGATCTCAAGGATCTTGACGGAGTATACACTGTCACCATCCTAGATAAGTAAGTAGGCGCTAAATTGTGAATGGCCTTAAAAACAAGTACAAGAATCTTAAAAACAATTCGATAACGTACTGGCAACCACTTCAGTGAAATTAAAAGCGGAGTCACAGAGTCATGTTTTTTTGCAGACTTGATCATTCTCGCTGCTGCGTTCTGAATTTTCTGCAGACGCATTAGTGCTTTACCATCAACTCCAAAGTAAAGGGAGTTACAGTAATCCATTCGAGAAAAAACCATAGCTGAGATTGCCTTCTCAAGATCCGATGAAGATAGAAATGATTTAGTCTTTGCTAACAGACGTAGATTAAAAAAACATGATCTGACAACTGAGTTTATTTGACAATTCATCTTTAACTCACTGTCCAAAACAAACCCCAGGTTTTTCACCTTAGCTTTAGTAGATCCTGATAGGGTAGTAGCATTTAAATGCTGGATTACTTCATGCTTTCTAGGTCCAAACACAATAGCCTCGGTTTTATTTTCATTAAGCATCAAACAATTTGCAGCCATCCAGTCCTTAACCTCTTGAAAACATGTCAACAGAGCATCAAATGAATTTGGCTGTATCTCTCTCACGGGCAAATAGATCTGCGTATCATCAGCATAGCAGTGAAAAAATACGTTATATTTTCTGAAGATAGCCCCCAAGGGTAACATGTAGAGGGAGAAAAGTATTGGAGCAAGAATCGACCCTTGTGGAATACCCCAGGGAAGATGTACTCTTGAAGACTGACAGTTCCCACTGCTAACTGAGAAAGACCTGTCCAAGAGATACGATTCAAACCATTTCAGCACATTGCCTTTAAGGCCGACCCAGTGTTCAAGACGATTTATTAAAATCTTGTGATCCACCATATCGAATGCCGCACTAAGATCGAGCAAAATTAGAATAACATTCTCGCCATTGTCAAGTGACAACAAAATGTCATCTAACACTTTAACAAGCACTGTCTCAGTACTATGGCGAGACTTAAAGCCTGACTGAAACGGCTCATCTATTGCATTCAGCGTAATGTGTGCTTTGTAACTGTTTAAAAACTACTTTTTCTAAGACCTTTGCTAAAAAAGGTAAATTAGAAACGGGTCTAAAGTGATTAGGATCCTCTATTGCCAATTTGCCTCTTTAACAATGGAAAAACAGTAGCATGCTTAAAGGCCGTTGGGCAAATGCCCTGACTGAGGCATTTGTTAATAAACAGCAGTACAGTGGTCCCTACACTATCAAAAATCTGTTTAAAAAACCACGGTGGCATAACATCCCCTTTAGATGAAGAGGGTTTAAGATGTGACACAACATCAGCCAGGGCTGGAAGGGTAATAGGATAAAATTCCCCCCATTCCATGCAACACGGCACAGCCGGGTCTACAGATGGAGCCACGAGCACTTTTGGTATTTTAGATTGCAGGTCGACAATCTTCCCATAAAAGAATTTAAGAAAATCTTCGCAACTTAAAATGGCAGGATCTGGAACCATATTTTGAACAGGGTTAATGACTGCGTTTATAGTCTCGAATACAATTTTAGGCTTATTTGCATTTAGAGTAATAACATCAGAATAAAATTTGTGTTTTGCATCTCTAGACGCCTTCTGAAATGTCAGTAAAGAATCTCTAAATATTTCATAATTGACCTGCAATTTATGCTTTTTCCATCTCCTCTCGGCTTGCCGAGTAAGTTGTCTAAGGTTCCTTAAGATTCATTTACCCATGGCTGATGTTTTGATTTACCTCTTTTCACTTTAAGAGGAGCAACACTATCCAGAATTTCCACACAAACAGAATTAAACTGATTCAACTGCTCATCCACACTTAAATTCATCAAGGATGTTTCACATCGAATAACTTCACATCTGTCTCTGTATAACATGGAAAACTCTGCACTAGTCAATGAGTTAATTTTCCTAGACCATGTTTTTTTAAGCACAGGCGTTCTCAAATTCTTATAACAAGAGACATTAAAAAAGACTGGCTTATGATCAGAAAACACTACCTCGTCAATCTCAACATCCTGAATATGCAGATTAAAAGATAAAATCAAATCTAGGGTGTGGCCCAATTTATGAGTTGGCCCTTTAACCCACTGAATCAAGTCAAAAGATTCAATCACATTTAGGAGCTCTGTAGACACAGCATCCTGCCTACAGCACAAATGTACATTGAAATCCCCAAGAATTAAAAAAGAGTCAAATTTTACAACCAGTCTACTCACGAGATCAGAGAATTCATTTATAAAGTCCTTATTTGGCTTCGGTGGACGATAAACAACTGCAACCAGCACAGGAGTCGGCTGCATTATCTGAAAAGTCTGTAATTCAAAGCTATTATAAAATTCAAAAAGATACCGACCGACATCCAATGTCATCTTTAAAAATCGACATAAGCCCTCCACCTCGACCAGTTAATCGAGGGGAGTTAAAATAGGCATAGCCCTGTGGTAAAAGTTCAGTCATTGGAGTCAGGTCTCCTACCTTTAACCAGGTCTCAGACAGAAAGAGGAAGTCCAGCTTATTGTTCGTAATAAACTCGTTCACCATAAAAGTTTTGTTTCCCACGGAGCGTACGTTGAGCAGTGCCATTTCAAACGCGGCATCCTCTTTCATCAGCTGCCGCTCACAGCGAATAGAGCGCAGATTCCGCAGGTCGATGCCTCTCGTACAAGCACGGGACCAGCCAGTCCGTCTAACGACTGGGCCCTTTGGCAGTATCGGATGAATCCAGCCACATCGGCCCTTCGTAAAGCGCCGGTCGATCCTCCGGTTATCACCTCCCGTGGCCGCGAGCCCCGAACACAAACGAATTACGGCACCGAGTTCTCTGCCACCCCTAGCTTGTTTCAGTTTCTTAATGATACCTCCACGCTTTCCTCGCTTCCTACCGCGTCTTCTTCGATGAACGCCGGGGGAGGAGCGACACAGGTACACAGGAACATTTTCTAGCAGGTGTGGAGGAATAAAACCAGATCCTTTAAAATCGTATTTGAACGCAGCCTCCACTGTCGCTTGAATCTTTAAGAGTTTAGTCCGATCATAGATGAACATTGAGGACACATGTTGTGTGAAACAGGTTATCAACAGTAGTGACAAAACAAAGACAAACAGAGCAGGTAGACGGCATGCCATGTACACCGGCGCCATCTTTTTTTCACTGATAGTGTGTGAAAGTGCCACAATGTCACATACATATTGTCAACAACTATTTATTCAAATGTCTTGTAACAGTAGTTGCCATGCAAAAAACATTACTTGCTCAATACTTCAACTTAATGCAACAAAACACTGAATGCATTTTGACATTACTGAAAAAAAAAAAAAAAATTCCTTGAACACAGAACAGTCCCTCCAACCAATCCAGATGTTTACCAGAACACTGATGAAGCCTTTTTCTCTCTCTCTTTTTTTTTAATCTGGTATGGGACTACCAATTCCCACTAATAATTACCTCTACTTCCCAATAAATTCTTTCCACTCTGCCATGGCTTTTTTGTATGAAGCAGTGGCATCCCTCTCATGAATAGAGTCCTCTAATACTTCTGTCTGAATGACAGAAAGCAGGGTTGCCACACACTTGGGGTATGTGAGATGAAGGGTGTAGTAGTAAGCCATCAGATACAGCAGGCCTTCACTGAGGTCTTCCTTGGAAAATGTGGTGATGGGAGTGGTCCCAATAGCGATCAGACAGTTGGAACCAAACAGCAAAACAGGGCTGGAGAGAGATCTCTTCTGAAGGTAGATTGTGGGATCTTCGGTTTGCTAAAATTAAAAAAAAAATAAAAACATTTTCTTTAGGATACATCAAAACATGAAATATATAGAAGCCATTGCATACTACCAAACAAACAAAAAGAGTTTGATGTGACGATGTGAAACTCACCTGAAGGATATGAAGCAATGCCTCACTGGCATGTCCCAGCTTCTTCTGTATTCGGTGGGAATTGAACTTCAAAAAAGTCTGCAAGTCACTTGCAAACCGTAATCAGCTTTTTGAATGTTGTCAAAATGAACTTGGTTCTGAGCATGAGAAGGAATTAGGTCCTGTGCCAGAAGTCACAAAGATTAAAGATTTTTTAGGGATTGATTGTATACAACATGCAGTGGCAGTAAAGTGGCTTGTTTTCAATAGTAACAAGTATGTCAGTGAAAAGTCCCTGATAATCACAAATGCAAATGGGAAAACACCTGTTTTTGGGCTTATAAAAAATATTTATGTTGTAGACAGTTCATTATTTTGTTTTGAATACCAACTGTATGAGACTGTATGAGATCTGTTAGCATATGAAATTGCTGTACCTAATCTTGCCCAGGCAACAGAGTTTATAGATGCTGAAAAGCTCCTCGATCCTATGTCATATTATTATCCAGTCAGTTTCAAAAACAGTTGTGTATGCATTGACAAAATATAATCTGGAAAATGTCATTGCACTTAAAACTGGAAATTAAAAACCATACTAGATATTTGGAAAGAGTGTGGTAGCTTAATACTGTAGTGTCTTAGATAATTTGTTGTTACAGTTGTTACACTTAAAACCAGTTATTACAGCTAAAACAAAGTCTTAAAAGATACAAGGCTGGCCTCAGATGATGCTTGTAAGGGGAAAATAACTTATTTTGCAGGTAAAATAACTAACTTTAAGCTTTCTTAACTAAGTAAGGAAAAAAAGATATATAATCTTAAAACAATCATAATAATCTTACACAATCTGCTCTTGCATAGTATTTTATGACTACAAATAAGATTGTAAGTCTTGACTAGATGAGGAGTTTTTGCAGTATGAGAGAGAATACAACTCTCTCAAACTTCCCAATGAGCTCACCTGCAAGCCTCATGATTGCAGCTGTCGTTTTGCCTTAGCACAAATGGGGCCAGAATCACTAGGCACAGATGCGGACACCTCTTCCCTCGAGAAGAGTGCCAGATGAGAACGGAGCGTCCCAACAGGGAGACAATCACAGTAAATAACAGAAAAACACAGACAGCTCCCTCAAGCACTGTCTATGCGCGCTCCTCTCCCAGACAGAAAACACCCAGAAATGTGTATATCAAGTGTCAAAACCTGGGACACGGATGAACACACTCTCTTGAAACGTTTGTAAGGCATAATATAGATTCCCTTACCGGAGTCGATACAATTGCGATCAGACAGAACAGTCCCGAAAGACAAGAAGATACTGACTGTTTCTCTAGGCCCTCCTTATATACTTCTGGGTCGCGTCAGTATAGGCTGTCGCCGGCCAATAGGATTGGAGTTTTTGATACTTGGCTTTCAGACATCAGCTCACGTGTGACGTTCCCCATAGGATCAAACGCAGAGTTGAAGTTCCCTTCGAAAGGGAACTTGAAATATGTTCCTTAGCTGACACCACCGTAATTTCAAAATTGTTTTTGCTACTGACAACTGACTTGAAATATGTTCGACTGATGTTTTCATGGCAAGATGGCGCCAGTGTATTTAGCCGGCCGTCTCCTGCTCCTGGTTGTATAGATGTTGATCGTGTTTTTATTGACTGTTTTAAATACTGCAGACTCTCTATTGGTGTATGATCGCCTAACACAACTTAACATTAGATTGGCTGTTGAAAATACAGTGATCTATAATGTTAATCAGGGTGGGTAAATCACCCTGAAACATGATGGTCTACTAGTGAGAGCTAGGACCTTAATGGCCTTGTTTCCAAAAGGCTGATCCCCGCTGGATTTTATCCGAACTTGGCATGGATTGTTGGATTTTGGCTGGTACCTGTTACTGGCGTGGATAAGGAGCCTTCGGCCAACATTTATTGGCCTCCTCGTTTTAGAAGAGGTGGTGTGGACGTTTCTCTCCTTTGACCCTTTGATTGTGAACCTCCGTTGCTGAAAAAAAAAACTCAACCCCATTGAGATTTTCCTTGGTGAATGCTAGATCACTAACCAACAAGACTTTTAATTTGAATGACTTTTTCACTTCCAAGGACCTGGACATGTGTGTGATGGAGACGTGGATCGGTGTTGGTGAGTCAAGTGTGTTTTCAGAAGTCGTACCTCTGAATTGTACTTATTTTAATTCTCCACGGCTTACGGGTCGAGGAGGTGGAGTAGCAGCTATTTTTAAAGAACACTTAAACTGCCGTCGTCTATCAGCTTACTCCTATTCCAGCTTCGAACTCAGTATTTTTGAACTAAGCTTGAGTTATCTGGTGTTGTGCGCTGTTGTCTATCACCCACCCAAATATAACAAAGACTTTATTGAGGAGTTTTCTGATTTTTTTGGCTGAAATTATGCCAAAATATGATCAGATTTTAATTGTTGGGGATTTTAATATCCGTGTGTTGTCCTGTCAAACCCTTGGCTAAAGCCTTTCTTAATCTGGTGGTGTCTTTTAATTTAAAGGTGCCTAGAACTTTTTTTTTTAAAAGATGTAATATAAGTCTAAGGTGTCCCCTGAATGTGTCTGTGAAGTTTCAGCTCAAAATACCCCATAGATTTTTTTTAATTCATTTTTTTAACTGCCTATTTTGGGGCATAATTAGAAATGAGCCGATTCAGGGTGTGTGGCCCTTTAATTCTCGTGCTCCACGCCCCAAGAGCTCACGCTTGCCTTGAACAACATAAAAAAAAGTTCAAACAGCTAATATAACCCTCAAAATGGATCTTTACAAAGTGTTTGTCATGCAGCATGTCTAATCTCGTAAGTACAGTGTTTATTTTGATGTTTACATTGATTCTGAATGAGTTTGAGGCTGTGCTCCATGGCTAACGGCTAATGCTACACTGTTTGAGAGATTTATAAAGAATGAAGTTGTGTTTATGCATTATACAGACTGCAAGTGTTTAAAATGAAAATAGCGACGGCTCTTGTCTCCGTGAATACAGTAAGAAACGATGGTAACTTTAACCACATTTAACAGTACATTAGCAACATGCTAACGAAACATTTAGAAAGACAATTTACAAATATCACTAAAAATATCATGTTATCATGAATCATGTCAGTTATTATTGCTCCATCTGCCATTTTTTGCTATTGTCCTTGCTTGCTTACCTAGTCTGTTGATTCAGCTCTGCACATCCAGACGTTAATACTGGCTGCCCTTGTGTAATGCCTCGATCATGGGCTGGCATATGCAAATATTGGGGGCGTACACCCCGACTGTTACGTAACAGTCGGTGTTATGTTGAGATTCGCCTGTTCTTCGGAGGTCTTTTAAACAAATGAGATTTACACAAGGAGGAGGAAACAATGGAGTTTGAGACTCACTGTATGTCTTTTCCATGTACTGAACTCTTGTTATTTAACTATGCCGAGGTAAATTCAATTTTTGAATCTAGGGCACCTTTAACTCAGCTTGTGGCTAGTCCCACACATATTTGTGGTCATATTTTAGACTTGGTTTTATCATATGGCTTGCCAATTGGTAATATTGAAGTCTGTGATGCTGTTTTCTCTGATCATTTACCTGTTTTGTTTGAGATACGTATTACCTGTGATCCCAAAGTAACTGCTCCAACCCGTCGCCGTCGAACAATTAATTCTTCAACCTTTCAGTCATTTTCAGAGGCTTTTAATGCTATTGACGATGACTATTCAATGTCTTCATATGGCCTTAACACTGATGATCTGACTTCATTGTTCTCTTCAACTTGTCTTAAAAGGAGCCACAGTATCCAAGAGATTAAGATGGTTTGAGTAAAACCTAGAACTCAACCATGGCTGAATGCTACTACTCAAACTGTAAGGCTCGAGTGTAGAAGGGCGGAACGCCGCTGGAAGAAGGATAAATTGCAGATTTCCTTTGATATTTTGAAGGAGAATTTGCTTAAATATCAGAAAACTGTTAGATCTGAAAAATCAAAGTATCTTTCTAGCATCATCTGTAATAACTCCCACAAGCCAGCTGTGCTATTTAGTACTATTAACGTGGTTTTAAACACTCCCCAAGCAACCTGTTTAAAGCCTTCAGCCGAGATGTGTGAGAAATTTTTAGACTTTTTCATTGACAAGATTGAGGCTGTTAGAGCTAATATTTTGCTCCCTTCGACTTTTTCATCCATTTCCACTGAGTGCTCTGCTGTTTTTGATCAGTTTGAGTTGGTGTCTCTTTCAGTGAGTCAAGAGACATTTGTTAAAATGAAACCATCCTCTTGTGGTATGGATGTTGTTCCTCTCCGTCTTCTTAAAGATTAATTTGAAACCACTGGTCCTAAAATTTTTGCAACTATTAATACCTAAGTCTTTTAAACATGCAGCTGTGGAACCAGTTATCAAGAAATCTAATTTGGATCCATCAGTTTTTGCTCATTATAGACCTATCTCAAAACTTCCATTTCTATCCAAACTATTGGAGAAGGTTGTATTTAGACAATTGAATTCATTTTTAGATTTACATAGTATTCATGAAGTGTTCAGTCTGGTTTTAAAGCACTACACAGTACAGAAACTGCACTGTTGAAGGTTTTTAATGACCTACTACTTGTCACTGACTCTGGTGATTTTGCTATCTTAATTTTACTAGACCTTTCGGCTGCATTTGATACAGTAGACCATAATAATATATTGATTTCATGGCTAGAACAATGTGTTGGTATTAAGGGTAGTGCATTAGAATGGTTTAAATCCTATTTGGCTGAAAGAACTTTTTTGGTTCATCTTGGAGACTATGTCTCCTCAAATGCTGCACTCACATGTGGGGTCCCCCAGGGCTCCATTTTGGGGCCTATTCTGTTCTCCCTGTATATGCTCCCTTTGGGACATATTTTAAGGGAAATTTGGTATTTCTTTTCATTGTTATGCAGATGACCTGCAAATTTATCTGCCATTGAAACATAAAGATACCTGCTCTTTAGCGCCTCTATTGCAGTGTTTTGAAGAAATTAAGACCTGGATGGCACTAAATTTCCTTAATTTTAATGAAAAGAAAACAGAAGTTGTGTTGTTTACACCAGGGGGAACCTGTGAGTCAGTAGACCTAAACCTTGGTGAGCTGAATCCATATGTGAAGTTAAATCTTGTTTCTTCCAATTGAGACAACTCACCAAGGTGAAACCTTTCTTGTCCTCTAAAGACTTTCAAAGAGTTGTGCATATATTCATTTCAAGTCGCCTGGATTATTGTAATAGCCTTTATTTAGGTATTAGTCAGGCCTCTCTCTCCAGACTGCAAATGACCAGAATGTGGCAGCTGGCCTATTGATGGGTACACAAAAGCGGGAACACTGACATAGTGTTAGCAGATTTTTTTTTTTAAGAGTTTTAAGAGCCGTTTTTCAGGAATCAACTATTAATGTCAATTTAAATCATACATGAATGCTAATGAATTAACGTCTGTGTAAATGGTCAGAATAATGACTTATGCCTAGAAATGCATTATAGTTTCATTCGAAAGAAAAATGTGTCCTTTAAAACACTCAAAGATCATTAAATGTTACCTTAATTTTAAAATATATGCGAATATTAAAAACATTTGTTAATCTGCATGACAACTTCATTTATTACTGTCCTGTTAAAATGAAAAATTGTGGTAGCCTACATATTGCAGCCCTCAAGTGTACTCATTTTGAATAAACCTGCCAACCTTTATGAATTTCTGATGTCATGGGTGCAAACAGCAATTTATAAAATGTCAGCCTTTTATATATATCAAAGGAAATAAAAGATAATAACTTTATTACTAATAAATAGTTTTCATAAACTATAATAAACACTAAAACAATCTAAGTCTAATCTGTGATATCAAAATTTCCTTCATATTTTTATATCCACAATTCTGAAAGAGAAGAAGAGTTTCTTCTCTACTGTAGAAACTCTTATAGCAAGTGGAGTCAAACTGATTATTTTTTTTTTTTTTGCCATGTATAAAATTATACTGCCATTTTGAGCTTTTTGGTAAATAGATACCCTGATGACAAAATGATTTCAAAGGAATTGGGATTCAAATAGTTTAGAACTTATTTTATCAAGTATATGGAACAACAGCTACAAAATGAATAGTTAAGGGGATAAAAAAAAGCCCTTCATTCATGTCACACTGAATTTTGGCAGTTTCACAGAAAAAATCACATTGCATACAATTCATTCAAGGTTCATTTACCTTGTCCATCACATGGTATTTGTACCACAGATGACTGATGAGGGTGAAACTGAACTCACTGAACTGAAAGTCATTCATTCATTCAAAAAACAAATTAAATGCTCATCCATCAACACAAATGTCACTAAATTTCAGGATAAATTAAACCTCATATCCCTAATATTTTTACTGTAATATCTGAAAACCTGCTGCTGCGGAAAGTCCCCGGAAGCGAGAGTGTCCTCCCGTCAGGGAGGCATGGGTGAGGATGGACAGCGATAAGCGAGGGCGTATGTAGATCAGTTCAGGCCATTTGAGGGTGAGTGCCAGGGGAGCCGGGTCTCAATAGTGTGTCTTCCCATACTCGTTGTTCTGTCTCTCTCTCATTTTAAATTCGGACAAGGACGGAGGCTGTGGGGGGCGATGGGGGATCATCTCCGGATCCAGATCGTCTCGGAGGAGAACAGGAGATGTGAAAAGGGAATCAAGTGATTATGACCTTGCCGCTCACTGGAACATACTAAGGCTTTGGTGACACTAATTTGCAGCAGAAATCCATTCATGTCTATGGTGACGATGTTCATCTATTTCTTAATGAACTTGAAGAAGATTATATATATGAACATGCTTATTACAGGTGAAATCCAAAACTTTTATTAGAATTGAGACCATTGAAGTCATCTCAACTGACAAAGCTACAGTTGCCATCCAAGTAAATCCACAGGCGGATCAAGACAGCACTATTTTTGTTGATGAACAGGAGGCCAGAGGAACAAGACACAATGCGGCCCTTGAAGTATTTTTCAAAGTACAAACAACAATATTAGGGGTAATGAATTTAATGATACAATTAGAATTATATGGTTTTGAAAATGTTCTTAATATTTAATTTCTTCTAGGTATTATAAAATTAAGGAAATCTCCTTTTTTAATATGCCTCCAAGTGCATATGTGTTTGATTAAGTTTTGACTCTAGTACATTAAACAGCAATAGCTTCTATTTTTTGTGCATCCATTACATACATGCGTATTATGCCATCATTAATAAAACACCTGACCTTTATCTGCCATTTAGACTGTCCAGATAATGATTGGAGTGATGATCTTCTTTCTTGGTATTCTTTTCACCATCAATTACCCTATTGTTGTTGTCATTAGTGGAATAACCACTGTGGATCTTTAATTGTAAGCTTCACTTAATGGTTTTGCTTTACTTCCCTTTTAATTTTAGTTTCCAGAATGAACTTTATCGTGCCCTGTGTTACTTTCAGTACATCAGTGCTGGATCTCTGTCTGTTGCTGCACAGAACAAACTTAATTTGTGTGTGGTATGTAGTTTACTCACTGATTTTAGCACATTATAACTTTTCTATTGTTATAACTTGTCATATTGTTCACAATGTATTTCCACACTGTTATTAGTTATGACTGCACACTTTAAATCACCTCTGTTTTCAAGTAATTTCCAGAAACGAACACATTCTTTTATTGTAGGTGAAAGCCTCTCTTGTAATTAATGTGATCAGTGCTATAACTGCAGGACTTGCCATTCTTCTGCTGTCCATACTATTAATAGTATCAGTAAGGCATTCATGGTTATATCCTGAGGTATTACATGCACAATGTGTAATAAAAATTGTCATTTACACTCCTTCATATATTTTCAAACCTGCATAAATTTATTTCTTCTGTAGAACACACAAATACAGAACAAAAATACTGAAGTCTGTACTCTTTTACATACAATTATAATGGCTTTAAAGGTCCCATAACCATTTTTTAAAGAAGTATTTTAAGTCTCCTGTGTCCCAAGACGGTATCTGTGAAGTTTCAGCTTAAAAAACCTCACAGATCATTTATAAATCCATGTTGTAAATACCCATTTCTGATTACAGTCAAGAACAGGGCGTTTTCATGCATGTGCCTTTAAATGCAAATGAGCTGCTGTGCCCCGCCCCCTCTCTACGATCACACACAGTTCCTGCCTCAATTGGATTCAGAATTGCACTGATTTTAACCGCACACACACACAAGAGCCTTGTCCAAATACCCACACTTGCGGTCTTTGCACTTGACCACTTGTCTACTTAGTATTTACAAGGCAAAGCTGCGCCCCAATTCAGGGGCTACGCACTTCGAAGTGCATGAAAGGGATGGGACTTTGGAGTGGAGGAAGGTCTAATGGGGTCTTCACACCAGACGTGACTTGCGCAAATCGTGCTATTCGTGCATAGTTGGGACGCTTGAACATTGAGTTTACTCACTTCGCCTGTGAAATTCACTTCACAACAGACATCTTCACGTCATGAGAGGGGCTCTCCCTCTCTTTTAAATATGTTTCCCAGACTCTTCTACTTCTTTCTGCACACTTCCTCTGAATAAACACAACTCGTCAGCGGGAAAGTAGTTGTAAAATACGGCGAATAAGCTCAATTTGCTGGCTTTAGCTAGCTTGTAGTCTCAATATGTATATATATATATATATATAGCTCAAATTGAATAAAGACCGTTTTTTACAACTTACCAGATTGTATGAGCTCCTCACTCACTTTCTTCCAAGCAAGATCCTTTTTATTCCTGTTTCTATAAAAGTATGAAGATGTATCGTACAGCAACAATGATTTTGTCCTCCATTGTTGCTTCAGATTTCTGCATCCGCTCGCTACGTCGTAATCATGTCACTACTAGAGCAAGCTCCTGATTGGTTAATGCGGTGCAAATTTTCGCCAAAGTTAAGATCGTTCAACTTGCATGAGCCGCTCGAAACGCTCAATTCAATGCTAGGCCTATAGCATATTGTCATAGGCCTATTTATCAAAATGAAACTGATAAATCAAAGTGGAGGCAGAAGCACATTATTATCACTTTTCCAGCATTTATTATTTTTTAAAGTAATGTAAATTATGTTTGCAACAATAGCTGTAGGTTTATTGGCCTCGATGAGACTCCCGGCCTGAGATTGTGTCCCAGAGGCATTAAATAATTTGTGAAGACATGTAAATATTCGTAGCTTAAACAGCTGGAAAATTGACTGTAATGCAGTTCTGTGGATGTTTTGCCCATAGTTTATGCTAATTGAAATAAACCTGAAATATAATTAATATATTATAAATAATAAACTAAACGAAAATTAGAAATGTTGCCTTCTCAATATTATGTGAATATTCTTAGTATTTAATTTCTTCTAGATTACTTAAAATGACTGAACCTCATACAAGTTTGAGTTGGTCTGATGATTCCCTTTAGTGCATAAAACATTGCTTCTATATTTGTGTCTCCTGCCTTACATCTGCCATCTAGACTGTCCAGATAATGATCGGAGTGATGGTCTTCTTACTTGGTATTGTACTCACCACAAATGTCTACAGTTTCAGTACTCTTTATGCCTTTAGTGGAATAACGTACTGGGGATCTTTCATTGTAAGTTTCATTTAATGGTTTTGCTTTATTGATTAGCTGGTGCATTTAATTTGGATTGGAGCTAAACTCTGCTGGATAGTGACCCTCCAGGAGCAGGATTGGACACCCCTGTGGGGTGTTAAACAAACCTGATCCAGCTATGTGTTAGTACATAGTAGTTTGACACTTAATATAAAATGGGGATTGAAAGGCATGCTAGTACAATTACAGCCAGTGAGCAACAAACTGGGACATTCATCCTTTTACCAATCACAGATCAAGATATCTGACTCATTATTACTATAGTTAAAAACAAAGTTTAGGACATTTTAAAAGTGTTCATCATTACTATTCCTTTCATTTAAAAGTTTTCCTCCACGTAGGTGAAAGCCTCTCTTGGAATGAATGTGATCAGCGCCATAACTCTTATTAAGGAAGTACCCTTACTCTGGGATGTTCGGACGGCCTATTTTGCACGCCTTGGACCACCGTTTATGGACACTCAGCATCGCCCCCTAGTGGTTGCACCTATACAGGAATGGCCTATCTGTCCCCTTTCAGCCAATTCCGCAGCATCCCACCTGTGATTATTCAACGCGGCCCCTGTACACACTCTCTGGACAGACCCTTTCAAAAGCCTTGCCGAATGTCTGCGATGCGTTAAGTGGCGAGTCCCGTGCAGCGTGGGGTCGGTTTTTAAAAAAAAAAATTAAAAAAAAAGTGCAGGAGGCCAGTCATTTGTCATTTCATATGTCATTTATTGCATGAGAAATGCTGTTGCTATCAAACATTGTTTACTTAATCAACTGAGTCAGTGTATAGGTGAAGGGATAGATCACATAGGCCAATTGATGGAAGGTTTGAATAATTTAGGACTTTTAGGACTAAGTCTAGGACTATTTAAAACCATGACAGAGAAAGCAGATTTCTGTTAATCTGGTTTAAAAGGCCATTTTATTCTAGGATTAGGCTTAATCTCTGTCTGGGAAATTGCCCCAATGTCACTTCTATGCTAGAGTGCAGGGGTAAGATTAATTTAGTTTACACTGATTTCATTTAATTTGAAATCTGGTCTGTTTTCATTTACATCTATGTATTTATGAAAGTTTGGTTCATTTGGTTCACAATACTGCATGGTATCGTGATAATACTTGGTATCATGACACTTCAGCTGGTATAGTATCACAAGACATTTTTATAGTATTGTGACAACCCTACAGCCATTAACGTGTTCATTAACATTAACACCCGCCAAATGCGGGTGGATTTTAGCTGTGGTGGGTAAGACAGCCACTCCCACTAGCCACTAGCCAAGCTTGTCGTATCACAAAATTACTATTCAGTCACAATTATTTATCGATTTACTTGCTATTAGTGAAGGCGGGATGGGCAGAATCGCGCTGAATGACACACAACAGAAGATCTCCTTGCGCCTGAATAGTCAAATACATGCACACACAGATGGCAAAATGTCCATTGTGTGGAATATCTCACGTGAATACAGTCGGGTTGGCTGAAGTGGATGTAAACAGGTTGGTAAAAACTGGATGTCTACGTCATAGACTTAAAGCACATACAGGAGCTGAATAATAGCTTTTTAAAATTAATTTTCCTGCTTTACTGAACACTATATCAAATTTATTTACAAAGATGACCATGGTTTAATCTGTCCCACCATAGATTTGTAATGAATCTTAAAGATCACTAATCTATTAACTATCAATTTTTGGCCATTGAAATGACTGGGGAAAAGTGTCTGTTACGTTATGATGTTTATTTATGTTTTCATTATATTTGGATTTTTTGTTGAAATGTTTTCTTTTGAGTTGTAGATCTCCACCGATTCGTGAAGTGCTGCCTTCTGTTAAAATGCCACTTCTGCTCTTCAGAGGTATACTGTGCTTTGGGCCAGTCGCACTGTTCCAAGTGTAACCGGGTGGTAAATAACCTTAAAATTTGTTTCTCTCCTTGCATGTTAAAATCTGTTATTTTATTATTCATATTGTGTTCAGTGTATGAAGTTATGATAAACAGGGGTTGCCTGTATTTTCATACCATGCGGTTTAGCCCGGTTCATTTAACATTAAGAAAATGTTATACACTTTATTTTTCAAATGTTGTTGTGCTTTTCATGTAATGTGTATTTACTGTGATTCTTTACTAGGCTTGGGTATCGAGTATTGATTGGAACCGGGACTAGCTTTGCGATTTTCCCGGAATCGTTCAAAAGTTTAAATTTCGATTCCTAGTTTCCATTCACAGTCCGCCGAACTGGAAGAAGACACCGCTGAACACCAACGAAGAAGCGTCCACCAGAAGTTTTGGCATAACCGAGCGAGTCAAACATGGATAGCGTGCGTCGGCGGTCCAAAGTGTGGCTTCACTTTTCTAAATGGAACGAAATCTCGGCAAAATGCAACATTTGCGGCAAGATTGTTTCGTGCATAGGAGGGTGCACGTCGAACATGATAAAGCACCTCCGAGTTCATGGAGTAGAAATAAATAAATGTCTTTGACGCGCTGCGCCGAACGTCCTCCGCTGCCTCTTCCTCTGGCTCCGACCCCCAGCCTGGCAATCCACACGAGATCCGATTTTTTCGTATCCGATCTGAGCCACTTCCAAATGTGGTTTTAAATCCGATACATATCCGATCTTTGAACATGCGACCTACGTCTAAACACGCATATCCGATTCCCATTGTAATTCCAAGCCATCAAACGGCGAGGGCGGCACGTTTGCTCACTAAAATACAGGTGCTGGTCATATAATTAGAATATCATCAAAAAGTTCATTTTTTTTATTGTAAATTATTTTTAAAAATGAAACTTCCATATATTCTAGATTCCCTACATGTAAAGTAAAACATTTCAAAAGTTTTTTTTTTTTTTTTTTTTTCAAATTTTGATGATTAGAGCGTACAGCTCATGAAAGTCCAAAATCCAGTATCTCAAAATATTAGAATATTTCCTAAGATCAATCAAAAAATGGATTTTCAAAACAGAAAAGTTCAAGTTCTTTAAAGTATGTTCATTTGTACACTCAATACTTGGTCGGCAGCACATATTACAGCAAATGACTTGCTCCTAGCACAAATTACAGCATCAGTGAAGTGTGGCATGGAAGTGATCAGCCTGTGGCACTGCTGAGGCACTATTGAGCCTTCAGATCATCTGTATATTGTTGGATCGACTGTTTCTCATCTTTCTCTTGAAAATATCCCATAGATTCAGGGGTCAGGCATGTTGGCTGGCCAATAAAACACAGTAATATCATGGTCAGCAAACCACTTGGAAGTGGTTTTTGCACTGTGGGCAGGTGCTAAAGTCCTGCTGGAAAAGGAAATCAGCATCTCCATAAAGCTTGTCAACAGATGGAAGCAATAAAGTGCTCCAAAATCTCCTGGAAGATGGCTGCATTGACTTTGCACTTGATAAAACACAATGGACCAACACCAGCAGACGTCACGGCCCCCCAAATCATTACTAACTTCAGAAACTTCCCACTAGACTTCAAGCAGCTTGGATTCTGTGCCTCTCCAGTCTTCCTTCAGACTCTGGGACCATGATTTCAACATGAAATGCAAAATTTACTTCTATCTGAAAAGAGGACTTTCGACCACTGTTCACTGTCCAGTTCTTTTTCTCCTTAGCCCAGGTAAGATGCTTCTGACGTTGTTTCTGTTTCAGAAGTGGCTTGGTAGTCCTTTTCCTGAAGATGTCTGAGTGTGGTGACTCTTGATGCGCTGACTCCGGCTTCATTTGACTCATTTTGAAGCTCTCCCAAGTGTTTGAATCGGCTTTACTTGACAGTATTCTCAAGCTTGTGGTCATCCCTGTTGCTTGTGCACCTTTGCCTACCCAATTTCTTCCTTCTAGTCAACTTTGCATTCAATATGCTTTGATACATCACTCTGTAAACAGCCACCACATTCAGTAATGACCATCTGTGACTTACTCTCTTTGTGGAGGGTGTCAATGATTGTCTCCTGGACCATTGCCAAGTCAGTTAAGTCAATTATGGTGGCCGAGAGAGCTCAATGGGCTGCAACTGAGGAAAACACATGCAAACAGAAAAAACACCAGCAAATATAGAAAAAATCTAAATCAGTTTGACAACACGTGTGCTGCAAAAGTCCACAACACACCCAAACACAGAAATGTGCTGCAAAAGTTCACAACACAACCAAATACAAAAACGTCCTACAAATACCCACAACACAACCAAATACAAAAACGTGCTACAAATACCCATAACACAACCAAATACAAAAACGCGCTGCAAATACTCACAACAAAATACAAAAACTCACTGCAAATAATCACAACACAACCAAATAAAAAAACACACTGCAAAAGTTTAAAACAAAATACAAAAATGTGCTGCAAATACTCACAACACAACCAAATACAAAAACACTCTGCAAAAGTTGACAACAAAATACAAAAACGAACTGCAAATACTCACAACACATCAAAATACAAAACCGTGCTGCAAATACTCACAACACAACCAAATACAAAAACGCTTCAAAAGTTCACAACAAAATACAAAAAAAAAAAAAAACACTGCAAATAGGCATACTCACAATGCTCCTACGATCAGGATGTTAAGATAAACAAAAAACTCACCTTTCAGGTCATTGCCACACCACTGAAGAGTAAACACTGAACAATAAGCAGTCACAGCCAGGTTCATCACTTGTTGGTGTTCCCATAAAACATTTTCGTTGTGGTATGTGCCAGGACCAAAGACTTGGGGGGGGCTGTTACAATTCTCAGGGGGGCTTAAAAGAAAATGTATTAATTATTAACAAATTATTATTATTTATTAATTTTCTTGATTTTATTATCGTTGGATGGGCATGCGTGAAATGTAAATCGGCCATCATTTTGTGAGCAATAAAGACAAATGTCACATCACAATATTGGAATTGTTTGCATTTTAAACCATTAAGGCGAGTCAGTGGATATCACACAAGCAATGTGCAAATTTTGCACTAGAGTTATGCTGGTCAAGAAGTCTCAAATCCCAGTCAATTATTCACTGCAGAAAGTGAAACTAAAAACTGAGCAATGAGAGCTCTACTTCATCATGTTCTGATAACGGCATTTTTTTATTTGGTTGTGTTAACTTTTGCAGCACATGTGATGTCAAACTGATGATGTTTTCTTTATTTGCTGGTGTTTTTTTTATTTTTTTATTTGCATGTGTTTTCCTCAGTTGCAGCATGTTGAGCTCTCTTGGCCACCGTAATTAATGGCCTACACTGTTCTCACATTTTAAGTAGTAGGCTACAAAGAAACAAATGAAAAAAAAGTGATCAACAATTTTTTAATTCATGGATGCTTTATTTTTATGCATGTTATGCACAGAGCTCTGTGTTGTACGGGAATAAATGTTTCATTGTGCGCGCATGACCTCTTGAAATACATCAGTGAATTATCAAATGTTTCAGCTATTTGACTACTGTTACAGTGAAATATTACAGTGACAGCAGACAAGACGCTTGAAACTAAGCGTTTTGTCGGCCTTCACTGTAATATTTCACTGTAATATTAGTCAAACAGCTGAAACATTAAGCACAGTTATTATTGCCAGTAATTTATTTAATTATTTTATATTCATTTAAAAGAACAAATGTCAGAGCAGCTTTACGCAATGTTGTAAACAGCCCTTTTGCGCCACCTGGTGGTGATTTCGCTATAAGTGTCACATGCCATTGGGTTGTATTTTAGCTGCGGCATTACACGTGGCAGTAATACACATTTCTTTTCTTTTTTTTTTCTTTTCCACTTTTCTATCCTTCATTTCCCCTTTTATCCAATTTTATTTGCCCACTCTTTTGTTGTTGTTGTAATTTTTCATATTGATTTCTTGGGTTACTTATTATTTACTCTTCTTTAACTTCTGTCATTGCATCTATTATCAGGTGTATTGGCAAGAAAACATTTTAAACTCATATTTAGAATTCTGCCTCCCACCATTTTTTTAAACATTCTCTTCCATTTAAAACAATACATTTTACAATAAAGGTTGATTTTAAAAGCATTTATTTTCCAATTGGCATAAAATCCATGTTTGTGAGAGAGAGAGAGAGAGAGGGAGAAAATAAGCACTTAAAACTTATTTGTAAAACTCTGGTATCTCCTTAACTCTTTCCCCACCATTGTCGAAATTTTTCCATGTATTCAATGTTAAATGGTAGGAGATGCTATTAAGCATCTTCTGAAAAAGTATTGAAACTCCTGATCAAAACACAGGAGAAAAAGCAGAAATAAGCGATAGCATATATAAGTAGTTGCATATGTAAAATAATGTGATCATCAACATTAAAACAGCATATAAATCAAAACTGCAAAACGTTACCGAATGAAATGTCAACCCAGGATGAGGTATAGGACTGTGCAAGCTTTGGGGGTGTTGATAGACTCAAACTACTCCATCTATGTTTTGATCATTGTTGTGAATCCATCTGATCCAGCTGTAGTCTTTGACAAAAAACGTGATTTTCTCAGCTTTTTGCTAAAAATTATGCTTTTTATTAAACTTACCCACAATAATATGTTGATTAAAAAAGAATGCATGAAGCTAGAAAAAAGGGTCTGTTCGTTCTTTTGATATATTGCATGTTCAAATATTTGTACAACAAAATATTTTGGGGACCATGAAACTTTTGTGAAAATGATAAAAAATGCTGGAAAAGAGTTAATCCATTTTTTCATTCTCATCCATAAAATGTTAGCCCCCAATTTCAAATCCCCACATTTGTTAAATTTTTTTTTATCATCAATTTCCATTCCAATTTTTTTTCTTTGTCTATATACTTTTTGACAACTTTGATTCCCCTTTGAGGGAACTCAAAACTGTGATGCTTCTGCATGATTGTGGCTGAAACACTTGTAGAATCACTCCTATCTCATTGGTAAAAACATCACCCCATGATGCATGACAGTACCGTGATGAAATATACCTAAAAAGAAAGGTATCCATTAATAATAAAGTATGTTTGGTTGTTCCCTGCTGGTCATAGGCATCAGACATATTACTCTACACCAGAGGTCAGTCTTAAGAGATTTGACCTCTTTCAGGCAAAAAGTCCTGATACACAGGGCTCAGGACTTCGAGTGCGGGCATCTCCAATGAGAAGTGGCCCACACCAGGACTGAGTGTGCTCGCTTCTTCTCGGTTCCTTCAGGAAATCAATCTGCCAACCTGCCACCTCAAGGTGCCTCTGGGCGCAGCAGTTTACAGCAAGCTCTTTGCCCAGCGTCAGTCCAGGAATGTTGCGGCACTAGGAGGATCACGCCCTCTGAGGAGGGTACTGGAGGAGTATGTTTGGTTGTTCCCTGCTGATCAATCACTTCAGGGCATCGGACATATGACTCAAAAATTCTGCCGACCCCTCTGGTGCTTAGGGGCGCAGCAGTTTCAAGGGTAAATTAACTGGTTGTTTCAGAAAGTACTGTACAGCATTTCCTTTACCCTTTACTTTAAAAAAAACTGTCTATAAAAGGTAATATTTGAGTTGTGGGATATGTGAGATGTGGGGACAGTGAAAGAGAGAGAGGTCAAACAGTTTGCAGTTCAGCTCAGTATTGCCATCTAGTCAGCCAATATTGTCTTAACTCCCTGGAGTCGGGGAAACGCGCCGGCGCGTTTTGCAGGATTTTTTTCACATTGCAGCAAAACAGACTTAATACCATTATAGGTTACACACTTCACAATTACCATCTGTGATGTTTTACTCCCATCTTAACAGACGAGTGAGGCAGGTTCAACAGACGAGTGAGGCAGGTTCTTCAGTCTCCGAAGTTACCTGTGTAGATTAACAAATTAAATTCTCAACATGATTGATAAACCATTTTAACAGAAACCTGCGTGTTTGAGCGAGTATATATAGAATAAAACTATAAGACCCAAAATGGATTCACTTTTCATAACCACCATCTGTGATGTTTTATTCCCATCTCCACAGACGAGTGAGGCAGGTTCTTCATTCTCCAAAGTTACCTGCATAGACAAAGTTACCGCTCTAACAAAGAATTAGTCTGATTAGTCAGAGAAAAGTCTTAACTAAAGATTTAGAGCAGGGTTGGAAATCCCTGACTTAAACATAGGTCTGTGTTATTTACCTTTGAATGAATTTATATATTTTGCTACAAATCCACCCTTGTCTTTACACATTGATGCATAATATACAGCCTCCTCTTCTGATTTTTTTTTTTTTTTTTTTTTTTTTTTTTTTTTACCTCTCCTGGGCCTTATTCCTGCCATTTTTTCAAAGGTCCAGAAAAGCAAGTAATTTTTTGTGTTTTATACATAAAATCATCTTACATAATGAAAGAAACATTCTGTGAAAACATATCTTTGATATTTTTAATACTGAATAATACTGAACTTAATGTTTCTTAAGGTTTCAAGTCTTTAATGTTTCAGGTTCATATGTAACCCTGTCTGTCAAATCATTATTTATAACTCATAGTGATCTATAAGCTCAGACTAAGTAAAATGGCAACATTAAAGTTATCATACAGTTACAGAAGCTGTTGCATTTCTAAGGGATGCACAAATAATTATTTCAGTAACGTTAGCATTCAGATTAGATTAATGGGTTACAGTGACAACTAAAGCCATGAAGCACTATTACGACATTTCGCAAAATAATGTGATCTTAAACGACAATAACGTGATGAGCTAATAGTAATTTTTGTCCAGAAATAATCACACCATACTGTTTAGTTAGTATGTATCTTTTTTTGAACTTGTAAGTAGCAATAAATCTTATGAATTCATCTTGCTTTATCATAACACAAAGATAAATCATGTCATCCCTTACGAAAACTTAGTAAATGTAACATGTGGCTATTATTTTATACTTAGAATTATATTTTTTCCAATACTGTTGTTGTCGTAGATTTTCTTTGCCATGGCTTGAGTTTGACAAATTCTGACATTATGAAGACTTCTGGCGGTCAGCCAATCAGAAGCCCGGATTTCATACACGTATTAATAATTAAGGAGGTGCAGTACCAAGTCCAGCCTACAGAGGCACACTTCCGATACACGTCATACACAAATTCAGGTTTATGTGAATTATAAAGACGTGGAGAAATTTTGGATTTCAGCTCCCCCCTAGCTATTGGAGCACTTCTACATTGCCTGAATTATGATGACACAGGCCATGTCCTTGTAATCCAAAATGTCCTTATAATGTGGCATGTATTCATATGAAATGTCCTCATAAATCACAAAGACCAGCACACACACACACATACATACTGGTCTATGTGGATTAGCCAGACTTTTTCTCCAAACAAACCCGGTGGTGGTTTAGGCCCCCGTCCACATGGAGAAATTTGTGAATAAGCACAAATTTTGTATCGGATAGGCGTTTCGTCCACACGGATCCGGCGTTTTCGAAAGGTGAAACCACTATTTTTTGAAACCGGGTCCCAGAGTGGATAAATCTGAAAACGCTGTCTTTGCGTTTTCGTGTGGACAGCCTATCCGTATATTTTGTGAAACGATGATGTCATCACTCCACATGTCGACCCTAGTCAGACGCCGCTAACTGCACAAAACAGCAACAACAACAGCAATAGCAGACTCTAGATGCTTTTGTTTGTGCTGCAGAAGGTACTGAGCCAAAATAAAGCGTTATTTCTAAGCTTTACTATATAGTTTGTATACAGCGTGCAAGGTTTATGTGCATGCTCCAAGTCTTATCCGCTGCTTTAAGTGCATCTCTGTGGCAGAATTACAGCGCCACATAATGGTCTGGCATTGATACTACATCATTTTGAGTCATTTCAGTGGTTTTGTGTGGACGCAGATATTTTTTGAGAGGAAGAAAAAAAAAATCGGTTTAGGGTAAGCTCCAGCTTCGTGTGGACGTAGCCTTAGATGGACTACCCTTTCCTGAGGTCTTAGAGCTATGGGGAGTTCGATTAAAACACTCAAAAAAAAAAAAAATCTGAAAAAAATTCAGGTCACTTTAGATTTCAGATTCACCCTTCAGAGCGTGATGCACACCACCCTAAAACTATTGTGGTTTATAGAGACGGTTCTCCTTTTGAAGAATATGTGACCTATAAGGACCAAACAAACATTATTGAGACTTTAAAGGGACAATGACATCACTAAAATAATTGCTCATTAACATAAATACACATTAACCTGACACCACCAAGCATTAATGAGACTTAATTATTATTTTATTGTACAACTCAAACATCACCATTGTTAGTTGGTGACACTGACTAACAGCCAGATAACAGCCTGTAACAGCTAAACAATAGATTGTCACACAACATGACAGATAGATTGCCATGACAATAACTTATTTTAGCTTTTTTGCCCAATTCTCATTCTTACCCAACTTCAAAAGACCCATGGTTGCTCATAACAAAAATAAATTAATAAAATGTAAAAAAAAAAAAAAAAAGTGTTTTTTTACAGTTTGTTTTTGTGATGGCCTCTTTGTCATTCGAACTTCTATTTTTGTACTGAACATTTTTTTAAAACATTAACACAAACACACAACTGTCAGTGTATTTAAATCTTTTCTTTTTCTGACTGCCTCTTTGCAGTTATTCCTCTATTTCTAACAAAGTCCCTTATATTTTGCACTGAGCCAGCACGGGGTCTTCCACCAGTTTGCAGTGACTGCATTCAGTTTTGGTGGCCAGTTTTAGTATCACATTACTGCGGCAACCTCTGCCTTAGACCACACTTTGTTTGCCACTCTTCTGGATCCATGTTCTTTATCAGCATAATTCCCTGGAAGATAGGCAAACAAGAAAAAAATATCACAAACAAAATGTGTTGTCCAGTTGAAACCATCAAAACATGAGTTCAGTTAATGCCACAGTTGACAAGAAATTGCAGTTTACTTTTCTTAATTCACTTTGGGTATCAGTTGATTGCTCACTCGATGTGATTTCACCAAATTTACTAGCCCACATTAGAGTGTGGACACTATGGAGTGTATTAAAGTCATCAGCATTAAACCAACATTTTTAGAATGTCTTTGCTGTTCATCTATTTATGTGGCAAAACCTTTTGATATTTGAATTAATTTAAGTACAGTTAGTAATACTACAATTAGTAACATGTCTTAAGTTATTTTGGCATTGTACTTCAACACACCGTATTTTAAATGAAACAAAGACTATGGGGTTTAAGGTCTGATTCTCAGTTTAAATCTGATTTTATAGGGTTAGCTAAATAGTGTAGGAACTTGGTCTGAAAGTTTAGTCTTGATATTGAAACAGTACGTAACAATCAGCCTAATACTACTTTTAACCTTTTAATCTCCCAGATTTTGTGGCATTTTGTGACTCAGTCATTCAGACCATTCATTTTTAGTCTTTTAACCAACTTGCTAAAAATAGAATTAATAGAACGTACTCATGGGCAATCAAGAGAACATATGAAGAGAAGGAGGTAACTTTACTTTTATCTCAAATTCGTTATACATTTCCTGATAATAAAGTAAGTGTATATGTTCCCTTCCAGACAAGATGTTTTGTACAAATGCAGTACAGTTAAATTTAGGGCTATTTATTTATTTATATCCCTTTCTTTAAGATTACTCTTGCATTTTGATAGTTGAAAACCTCAGAGACAGGAAACATCACAAAGATGTGCATAAATATCCTTGGATGGAATCCAACTGTGGATGTTGCAGTTTTGTGGCATGTGTAGAATACACTGCAAAGTAATTTTTTGGTCTTCGGTTTTATTTCTATACTTCATTTTATTCGTTTTAAAATGGTTTGATTTTTTTTTTATTTAGCTTTTTTCTTCTTTTCATACCTGGCCTAAAAAAAGGATGCGTCTTATTCAAAGCACATTTAAGGTGCTTCCCAATTCAACATGTTGCCCACAGTGGACTTGGTGTTTGCTTCACTCTCCTGACACTGACGTAATTTTGTTTATTTTGTTATTGTGCATCTTACACACACAGCTTGTGTGTGCGACAGTAAGATACAGCAGGGAAGAACTTCTGGACATTGGCAATGATCAACACGAGCTTACAACAACCCCTTCTTGAACTTTGACTTTCTCCTACGCCTGGACCAAGCCAACTCCAACCGGCAGGACACAGCAACACCGGTGCGCCCATAGCAGGGATGAGGCAAGAGAGGTGGGCTACATGCTAGGCTGAGCTACAGGACCATGCTGGCTAATGTCCGCTCTCTTGACAAATAAGATGGATGAGCTGAGAACTAGGACTACAACTCAGAGTGAGATAAGGGAATGTTGTGCTCTTATTCTTACTGAGATCTGGCTCTCTGACAGCACGCCAAACTCGGTTATCCTGCTCCACACACACTCCATCCACCGCGGAGATCACACAGAGGCCTCGAAGAAGACCAGGGGAGGCGCTGTGTGTACATTAACACTCTGGAGTCTGAGGTATCGCCGGCGATACCTCGTTTTTTGTTGTTGTTTTTTTTTACCAGTGTGAAAGAGACTAAAAATACTCTGTCAATTTTGCACATACAATTAAGAGTTATACACCATTTTAATCTGTGGAATATCTTCTTTTATTTGTGTACACTCAGAGTAAAAACAAAATGTTTTGCTCTTTGTGTATAATAAAGAAAACTAACATGATGCGTGATCTCACGTCTCCCTCTGAACGAAGTCCAATCTGATAGTTCTCAGAAAATGAACTGTAACTTAGTGAATACTAATCACAAAAAAATTAGATTTATGTCTAAAGAAACATGGAAATGTCAGATTTTAAATCGTGTAAGTCAAATTGAAAACAAAAATTCTGTTTATGTAATCTGTATGAAAAGAGAGCCATGTCAGATGCCCGTGATTCAGCTCATTATCCGCTAATGCTGCCACACCCCATGGAGCGAGCGCTATTCAGACACAAATTCTGAGGCAATACATGTATACATCGTCGCAATCGTGTATTTATTATCTTCAAAAGTGTCTATCTGCATGTTATAGCGATCTCTGGAAGCCTCTGTTAGTTCCTGGAATGTCACATGGTATGCCTGTTCTTCACATTTGTGGACTAAAGAAGCACAGAGCGCCCTTCGGCTGCAAGTATGAATTGAAAACACAGTATCCAGCGCTCATAGTGATGACAATTAATATTGAATGAATATTACTCCTCTGTATAGAAAATTGACATAAACATCCAAATGTACATGCTTTTAAGCATATTAAGAAATTACGGTCAATATAAGATTTTAAGAGTAAAACGGGTAAAAAGCTTGAGTCTTAGATTTTTTTAATGATGTATAGTTTGTCAACTGCACATTAACATTTAGGCTATATAATATAACAAATATAGTAGCCTATATGAAATGCCATAGAGGTAGGAATGTTCAGACGCTTTGCATCACAGAAATACATTATATTTTAAAGTATATTAAAATAGAAAACCATTATTTGGTTTGAGACTTGAGACTTCTTTTAAAAACATTAGTAATGCATCCAATTTTTTTGACTGGTACTGTAATTTAACATAGACCTATAAAATTTTCTTCACATGATGTGCAATGTGTGCATGCATGAGAAAATCACAAAAATCATGTTTTTTTTTTTGTCAAGAGTGGACATTAATCCTGTTATCAGCATGATCATAGAGGGTTTTTTCACATAGCCCACCTGACTGAAAGAGCTCATTATTATGCGGGTAATTCAGGTCATTATGCGGATATTTTGTCTTCTCAGGTGTGAATCACAGCATTATTCATGAAGATTCACGCCTCCACGCATACTGTGTTTTTTGAAAAAAAGTGTCTTACAAAATCTAAATCAATATATCGTTTTATATGAACAAAGTAGGCAGGATAAAAAAACACTAGTCTACAACCTCCAATACCCAGAAGTCTTGTGAACACAGATTTAATATTATTTTTTTGGCCTTATTTCAGTGACTTAAGTTTTCTGTTTTTTCAATAATCACGCATAAACGTTATTCCTTCAAAAACACAAACATGTACATACATGTTGCTCACATATTATTGTAGCCTAGTTTGTGCTGAATACAGTGTAATTACACTTTTGTCATTAATATGTTTATGAACAACTGAAAAAGCACAAATGTCAGGGCATGTCAAAACTTCTCCAGGGCCCCAAAAATCCTCAGACCCCAGAGGGTTAACAGATGTGTGGGAATGTGCAGGTTGTTGAAAAGCATAGTTCACCGGTCATTGAACTTTTAATGCTAAAGCGCAGACCCTATTATCTACCAAGCGAGTTCAGCACTGTGCCTCTGCTCGCTGTTTACATTCCGCCACGGGCCGATCACGCGACTGCGATGGGGATGCTACAGGACCTCAGCAAGCTGGAGTCTGCACACCCAGATGCCGTCCTTCATCGTGGCTGGTGATTTTAACTACAGGGAGCGTCCTACCAAAGTACCATTAACACTTGAGCTTTCCTTCAAGGAAGAAGAATACGCACGTGAGAGAGAAAGTACGTGCGCAGTTTCAGCGCGTCCTCGGATTACGGTGTTGTGACTTAAATAGTGCACGCGGGAGCACATGTGCAAAACAGTTTTGTAAAATGATATATGAATCATTTTTATTTTATCATATATCATTTTACAAAACTGTTTTGCGCATGTGCTCCCGCGTGCACTATTTAAGTCACAACACCGCAATCAGAGGACGCGCTGAAACCATCAACTCTCGATGCTGTTCCAGGGCTCAATGCTAAGGATTTTTTCTACTGGCCCAGTCAAATTTTTACTTGCCCCCGCCAAAATTTTCACTTGCCCCACAACAAAAAAATTTATAAAAGTAACAGAAAAGAAAATGGGCCTTTGAAATAAGCCAAGTTATTGTTTTCATTGTTTTTGATACATGTAACCTTAATAAATAAGGTTATGACACCAAAAGCTACTAGATTAACTCACTTAAATTTTAAATATTGTTATATAAATAAACAACAACAGAACAAACATAAATTAAATAAACAATGCTCTTCAAGTTTTTCATTTTTTCAGATTTTCAGGTACAGAAATTGTAATATCTATATAACTATAGATATATAATATAACTTTATAACTAGATTAAGCTTTATTAATCAGTCAAGAGCAGTTACAGCATAAATAATGATTTGAAATGCTGAAAATATAAAACGTTAAATACTGTTATTTGAAATTATTTTAAAAATGAAAAGACACTTTACACCCGAAATTAAACCTGCCAGTAGGTGGCAGCAAGTCCCTGCTAATGAGCAAGTCAATTCAACCGGATTCAACCGATTTATTGAAGTGGCTCATTCAGGAAGTGTTTGCTCAGGGGCAAGTGACCGTTCCGTCTACTGTCCCGAGAGTCATTCACACTGGCCCCGGGCCATTGGGCAGTCCTTATTGTCACTTGGGTAAAGTTGGTTTTATATTCGCACATTCGGACTTCTGATGAATTCAAACTTTTCAATAAATGTGCAATAGGCCTAATGCTGCATTCACACTGAACGCGAATCACGCGTCAGACGCATCTAGTTGGACGCCTGAACATTTTGAAGTCAGACGCGTGTCAAATTCGCTCTATTCGTGCGTCTTAAAAAAAGTGTGTTCAGACGTGAATTCGCGTCATGGGAGGGGGCTTCTGCCTGGTGTGTGCTACCCATTGTATTTGCTGGCCTCCTTGCTAGATAATCCTCTGAATAAACACATCATCTCGTCAGTTGGAAACTAGTAGCGGCAATTTAGCTCTGTTATGCCGGCCGGCTTTTGCTAGCTAGCAGGCGGGCTAGTATCAACGGCTAAAATCATGCAAAGCGTTTTACAACTTACCAGATTGTACGATTTCCTCGCTTATCCTCTTCCAGGCAAGGTCCTTTTTATTTCTGTCTCGATAAAAATATGATGACACATCATAGAGCTCAGGCCACACACAACGACTATTAATTTGTTCTCCATCTTTGTTCTGGTCTCCACCGCTGATCATGTCATAAACACGTGACTACCAAAGCCATTTGCGCCGCGCTAGACACTTGATTCACACCGCAGGACGTAGGGCTGAGCGATATATCGCATGTGATTGTCACGCGCATTTTGTCAGTAAAGCCGGTTCCCTGATTACCGCGAAATCGCCATCACCTGCTTTCAAATGGAGCGGCATTTAATAGACAGAGCCGTAGTTCACTGACAAGCCATGCAATATCGCGTTCATTATCGAAGGTGATTCATCTGCGATAATGAACACGATATTGCGTAGCTTGTCAGTGATCTACGGTTCTGTCTATTAAATGGCGCTCCAAACCATTGTTTCCTCCTTCTTATATAAATCTCATTTGTTTAAAAAGACCTCCGAAGAACGGGTGAATCTCAACATAACACCGACTGTTACATAACAGTCGGGATCATTAATATGTATGCCCCCAATATTTGCATATGCCAGCCCATGTTCAGGGCATTAGAAAAGGGCAGGACATCTGGATGTGCACAGCAGAATCATCAGACTAGGTAAGCAAGCAAGAACAATAGCGAAAAATGGCAGATGGAGCAATAATAACTGACATGATCCATGATATCATGATATTTTTAGTGATATTTGTAAATTGTCTTTCTAAATGTTTCGTTAGCATGTTGCTGTTAAATGTGGTTAAAGTTACCATCGTTTCTTACTGTATCCACGGAGACAAGACTGTCGTTATTTTCATTATTAAGCACTTGCAGTCTGTAGAATTCATAAACACAACTTCATTCTTTATAAATCTCTCAAACAGTGTGTAATGCTAGCTTTAGCCACGGAGCACCATCAAACTAATTCAGAATCAAATGTAAACATCCAAATAAATACCATACTTATGCTGTTCATATTAAGACTTCCTCACATCTCAGTCATACAACGAAAAGGCATCATGCCTCAGACTGAAGGCTTCAGGCCTCAGGAAAAACAACGTCAGGTGTCAGGTCTCATACAATTAGGCATCGAACTAAACAGCATCAGACTAAAAGGCATCAAACTCAAAGGCATCAGACGAAACAGACTTAGAAAATGTGATGTCACGTGCACGCAGTTTTCTGTTAAATGTTACACTAAGTTGTATAAAACATGTCACACTGAGATTATTTTGTAAATTTGTATTATTCACTAGTTTTATTTGCATGTGGGCTATAAAAAGTTAGCAAAATAACATATTGCAACTAGCTTGCATTGCAAACTATCGTGAACGCATACAAAAATTAACCATGGTTAAAAGTGTGTTAACTATGTTTTTTTTGTCGGATTGATAGGCTACTATTTGTATAACAATAATTTTACTACAAATACCTTAAAGGTGCCATCGAATTGAAAATTTAATTTAACTCAGCATAGTTGAATAACAAGAGTTCAGTACATGGAAATGACATACAGTGAGTCTCAAACTCCATTGTTTCCTCCTTCTTATATAAATCTCATTTGTTTAAAAGACCTCCGAAGAACAGGCGAATCTCAACATAACACCGACTGTTACGTAACAGTCGGGGTGTATGCCCCCAATATTTGCATGCCAGCCCATGTTCCCAACATTATGAGAGGCATTAGGCAAGGGCAGCCAGTATTAATGTCTGGATGTGCACAGCCGAATCATCAGACTAGGTAAGCAAGCAAGGACAATAGCGAAAAATGGCAAATGGAGCAATAATAACTGACATGATCCATGATATCATGATATTTTTAGTGATATTTGTAATTTGTCTTTCTAAATGTTTTGTTAGCATGTTGCTAATGTACTGTTAAATGTGGTTTAAGTTACCATTGTTTCTTACTGTATTCACGGAGACAAGAGCCGTTGCTATTTTCATTTTTAAACACTTGCAGTCTGTATAATGCATAAACACAACTTCATTCTTTATAAATCTCTCCAACAGTGTAGCATTAGCCGTTAGCCACGGAGCACTATCAAACTCATTCAGAATCAAATGTAAACATCCAAATAAACGCTGTACTTACGCGATTAGACATGCTGCATGATGAACACTTTGTAAAGATCCATTTTGAGGGTTATATTAGCTGTGTAAACTTTGTTATGCAATGATAGAGCCAAGAGCGGGGGGGGGGGGAGAGCGCAAGCAATTAAAGGGGCAGCAGCCCTGAATCGGTGCATTTCTAATTATGCCCCAAAATAGGCAGTTAAAAATCTATGGGGTATTTTGAGCTGAAACTTCACAGACACATTCAGGGGACACCTTAGACTTATATTACATCTTGTAAAAAAAAAACGTTCGATGGCACCTTTAAACTATAGTATAGCAAAACCATGGCTAATTAGTGGTTACCATGGTTAACTACAATAACCATTTTGTTTTATTTGTCGTAAAACCATAGTTCATTTTATAAGAGAGGTAAAAAAAATATTTCAAGTTATTTGAATGTGTTGTTATAAGCACAGCTGCTTTGTGTACAGAGGTTACCAAGGAAACGGCTTTATTTCTGCTGTTCCAGCGCCACCTGTCAGAGAGTCGATTAGGCAAGGCAAGGCAATTTTATTTATTTAGCACATTTCATACACAATGGTAATTCAAAGTGCTTTACATAAAAAGGAAACAAATACATAAGAATAAAAATGGAATGCATAAAAAATAACAATAAAAACAGAATACCACTATCTGGTTGTAAGAGTCACATTTACATTTTCATTCAGCCTGTTGCTGTTTTTCTGCAGACCAATGTGAAAATCGGCATGTTCTTTTCTGTTCTTTTCTTTTCTTATTTGCCAAGGGATTACATAAATAGCGTACATGAATACCATCAACAGATAGATTCTACATAATTAACATGCACGCATACACACCTTACATTAATTTGGGAATGGTAACAGTAAAGAAAAAGACAACTGAAGGACGGCATTATGATGGGATAAAAGCCAATAGAAAGTTAGGCTATACAAAAAAAAAAAAAAAAAAAAAAAAAAAGCCTTTTAGTCTGAGTCCGTTTCATCTGATGTCTTTTCATCTGAAGCCTTTTGGTCTGAAGCTGTTTAGTTCAATGCCTAATTGTACGACACCTTACGTCATTTTTCCTGAGACCTGAAGCCTTTCAGTCTGAGGCACGATGCTGTTTTGTCCGATGACTGAAGCCTTTTAGTCTGAGGCATGACTTCTTTTCGTTGTATGACTGAGGTGTGAGGAAGTCCTAATATGAACACCGTACATACTTACGCGATTAGACATGCTGCATGACGAACACTTTGTAAAGATCCATTTTGAGGGTTATATTAGCTGTGTGAACTTTGTTTATGCTGTTTAAGGCAGTCGCAAGCTCGGGGGCAGGGAGCACGAGAATTTAAAGGGGCCGCACGCTGAATCGGCGCATATTTAATGATGCCTCAAAATAGGCAGTTAAAAAAAATGAATAAAAAAAAATCTATGGGGTATTTTGAGCTGAAACTTCACAGACACATTCAGGGGACACCTTAGACTTATATTACATCTTTTGAAAACGCGTTCTACGGCACCTTTAAAGTGTGGAATGAAGGATCTGAACTAGTGCTTCAGGACTGCTTTAAAGGGGAATTCCAGTCAATTTTAACATTTAGCTCTGTTTTTTGTAAATTCGGAGTGCTGTCAGTAGAGATAAAAACGACAACAATCGGTGTTTCCTACACAGTGTTATCCTCCTTTTAAAATTTGCTCCCAGTTGACTGAAACAGGGCAAGTTAAGAGGCTAAAAGCACGTTTAAAACATCTTCAAAATGTCATTACAAGCGCACAGCCATTTGAAGTGATTACTTCCGAGTGAAGACAGTGAAATCTGACTGCAGTATATGTGAAAGAAATGCTTAAAATTGATGTTAATTCATCACCATGTTAAGACCATGTCGTGGTCTTGCTCTGTGGTTGTAGAGTCAAAATACATAGGCTCCACAGTTCCAAACTCTGATGCTGTGACATCTGTGTTGTCGTTATCAGATTCGCTCCCTCTGTCTTCAGCGCCACTTAACGCAATCTCATCTGGAAAATGGCATTAGTAAAACTCAGAGGTGTAAAGAGTACCTGAAAACCATACTTGAGTAAAAGCACAGATACCTTGCAGCAAAAATTACTCCATTACAAGTTACAAGTCACCAGTTCCAATATGACTCGAGTAAAAGTATTACAGTATCTGATTTTAACAGTACTTCAGTATTTTACTTATACTAAATTCAGGTGAAAATAAGAAACAATTGATTTGTAAAATGAGAAATCATGTTTATTTTCTAAAATCTACATAAAACTGAACCTCAGTAGTGCAATAAATCAGGGTCGACACAACAGCCTCTTAAAGGGATAGTTCACCCATCGATTTGGGCTGTACAAACCACCACACTTATCTTTTACAGTGGAGTTTAGCTTAAATCTCAGGTTCTTCTTAATAAGCAATGCTATTCCTCTGGCCTTAGATGAAAATGAGGAATAAAAAAACATGGCCCAGCCAGTCCCTTCGTAACTTCATATGGTCAAGATCAGTAATGTCGGTGGATTCTCTTTAGATTTGTTAGGACTTTCTTTCTCTTAATTGGGGAATTAATTCCTGTAACATTTAATAAATACAGTTCAATTGACCTGCCATATCTATATTACATAAAAGTATACATAGAGGACACTTCCTATATTTAACAAAACAGACAGGGAAAAAAAGAATATTCTTTTTGGACATTAGCTGTAATATTATGATTACTGACAAGTGTAAACAAATGCAAGATGAGTACCATGCATGAAAGGTGCATTCAAGCCCCCCTAGCGCATTCAAGCATTACAGATCACCCTTTTTACAGCAGATTTAGTACCTTCATTTACAACAATCAATTCTAAAATTCGGCATTTGTAACTTACTATTCATGCCGTCAGTCACACGTGCACTCAAGCTCTGAGGATCTACCGGTTCTTGGCTCATTTTTAGTCAGACTTCTAAATTTATTCAGTTAACTAGAGACTCACTCTGAATGGATCATTGAATCAGTGAGTTATTGACTTGTGAACAGCTGCAGCTGAATCAGTCCAATTCACAAATTAATTATTCGGCACGATCTGCGAAACAGTTTAACAGATTCATTGAAAAGAATAAGTTTGTTCACAAATCGGACACTGTTATTGCATCTTGGAGCATGTGACAATTTCTTCAGTTCAAAATAATGAGTAACAATCCCCCGATTCCACAGACAAGGCTTAAGCTACTCCTAGACTAAATACGTTTGAGCTGTTTTAACTGAAAGCAACTTCTGACATACAGTACCTTAAAATATGTCAGAGCCATTGTTTTGTCTCAAGATGCACACAAGTAATTCTCTTTTTCTAGGGTATGTTTATAAAAGCTACTTAAATGTTCTAATTGAACTAAGGTCTAATCCTAATTTAGTCTAAGGCCTAAGTAATTATATAAGGCTTAAGTTAGTCTCAGACTAATTCCATGTTTGAGTTTTAAATGAAAGCAACTTGCACTGGCATATCTTGAAATATGTCAATGCCATTGTTTTGTCTCAAGATGCACACCAGTAATGTGTTGGGGTTTTTTTTAAGGCATTTTTATAAAAGTACTAAGTATTTTATAAAAGAACTAAGGCCTAATCCTGGCTTAATCTATGCCCTGTCTGTGAAACCAGGTTATTAACTTTGCCGTCTTTATAAAATCGCAGCGAATCAGTTCCACAGTACGCGTGCATTACATAGGGGTAAGAATAAGTCTCCACTAGACCTTCTCCAACTCGGTGAGGAAAGCTTCAACTTCAGATGCGGTTGAGAATAGTTTGAATCCTCCATGATGATGGACTCGCAGATTAGCCGGGTAATGGTTAGTATAATCAATGTTTTTCTCCCAGAGTTTGCTTGGCTTCCAAGATCGGATGTGCTCTTTTTATTCTTTTAAAATTATGACAAAGTATACATTGGCAAAAACAAATGATATATTACATTTTAGAGCGGCCTTTTATTGTGGCCAGCCTAAGGCACACCTGTGCAGTAATCATGCTGTCTAATCAGCATCTTGATATGCCACACCTGTGAGGTGGATGGATTATCTCAGCAAAGGAGAAGTGCTCACAAACACAGATTTAGACAGATTTGTGAACAATATTTGAGAGAAATAGGCCTTTTGTGTACATAGAAAAAGTCTTAGATCTTTGAGTTCAGCTCATGAAAAATGGGGGCAAAAAAAGTGTTGCATTTATAATTTTGTTCAGTGTATAATAATAAGTCACAATAGTGCTTTATTCCGTCAATTGCTTTTTCCAGATCTATACTTATTACATATCCACCAAATTAGGTCTCTAATACTTATAACTGTCTGATATATATCGATTTTAAAACACCATATCAAACACCATTTGTTTTTATAATGTTTGGAATCACTTTTTTCAGTCTGTTTGCTAGGATCGCACATCCTGATTTTGCCAAGTGGTTGCCGACCTGAGACCAACATCTTTAAAGGTTGGTTATGTATTTTTTCAACAATGCTGTTTGGACATTGTTGATATTTGAAATCAACCCAAACTAACCCACCCCTCTCTTCATTGCTCCGCCTCCAAAATTCACCCTCCAATCCTAACCACCGTGCTCCGAGACAGTCTTGAACCACAGCCTAATCGCTGCTGGCATGCGAGGCGAGTGCACCGACAATGATGCTAAACACCTCATTCTCTAGCGGTCATCAGTGTGCAGTGAAAAATGTGAGTTTCACTGCACAACTCTCACTAGCTGGCCACTGTTACACACGCAATATGAGAGTGGGTGTCTGTTTATCACAGCTGATACGCAACAAAATGCTTCATGAAAAAATAAAGTGCAGATGATGAACAAACAACAAGGAAGAACAAAAAATGACGTACAGTACACAAGAGTAAATACAAACAAGAGGTCTTTGTTAGTTGCCAAGAGCACAGCAGCTCCAGACAATCATGACACCCAAACCCAGTTTTACTCTTATTTGAAGCGGAATCAAAGCAGCCTCTGCATCCATTTTCAGGCCTTCCCACTCTCTTCAGCGCTGGAAAGCTTTTCTAATATTAACGCAGGTCCTAAAGCCCAGTCTTGCCCAGTCATAAACCTTCATTCCAGTGATATTCTTTTGAGCTCTCTTGTATTGTGTCCCATGATCTCTTTTTTTTTTTTTTTTTCCAAATCTCCCTCTTGATCATTCTGTCTCCTCGACTGTCATACGCCCCCTAATGCTGATTGGTTAGACGTTTGTTGTTGGCCCGACTAACTTCCAGACAGGGTCACCTTTAATGATGACCCTGGGACAACAACTGCCTCAGCCAATCAACGTTTATGACCTCAAGTCATCACTGATTTATTCTGTTACATAATGTTGTCTTCAGACCATCATATGAATATTTTGACCTTAAGTCATTATATGAATGTTGACTTGTACGTAACATCTCTATTTTACTCCAGTGTTTAGAAAAAGACCTTACAATATGCATTGCATTGCTTTCTAGAGATTATCATGGAATTTAGGCTCTTTACATTATTGATATTTTTAGCCTAATTGTTTGTGTCCCTTTGCTTTTTAGGTTTTGCACATCAAAAATGGAGGAACTTATAAAGAAAAAAAAAAAAAAAAAACCAGACAGATATAACAGTCCATGTTTTAGTAAAAGATTTGGATGCTAATAAATTTATTCAAGAAAGGCTCACTACCATAAACAGAATGTGAAAAATGTATATTTCTTGTTTACATGCAAATGCTCTGGAGCATGTGCACCCCAAAGTCAAAGGATGTAAGGCCTATGTTTCCTATATATATTTCCCTAGTTCAACAAACTGGTTATAGTTGAAAGAATTTACAGCATTCATTCAGGACATGACTCAACAATTTCTTCTGAGAGTCACTCAGAAAGAAAAAAAAATAGTCAAGAGCTGGTCAAGCATATCCAATATTTAATATCTCTTGATGTTATTCAGATACAGTTCTCTTAAAATCCCATGAATGGTTGAAGGAACAAGGACATAGAGTACTGATCTCAACAACCGAGCATATTTTGTTACCCCAAAAGACATTGAAATTATTCAGACATGAATGATGCGAAAAATCAGCAACACAAAGTTGATGTCAATAGTACCACACAACTTCTTGAGGGCCCTTTCAAAGACTGTTATTTGTTATCAGCCTTATAGTCCTCAAACAGATCTTGTCATAGTTCTACAAACACCATCCATGAGAGACAACCTTCAAGAATATGGAAGATATATTGTTTTTATGGATGCAACACATGGCGTCAACCAGTATGGCTTTTCCTTTATGTACATTAGTTGTCAGGGATAGTCATGGTCATGGCATACCCATTGCCTATATCATCTTGGGAAATAAAAAGCAGGCCACACTTTAGATGACACTGGAAAAGCTGAAACTTTAAACAACCTTAAAGTTGTTCTGTTAATGTTCTGTTTTGGTAAAGTGAGGTAATATGCATATGTACATATACAAATAAAAAAAAACCCCACAATGATACTTTTAAATTAAACTGCCCATAGGGAGTGGCTAGTGACTGTCATAATGAGTGAATCAGTAGGTTCGACTTGAAGCAATGCTGTGCAACACATTTGTGTATGACATCAAAGTACAGCAAGAGCAATTCCATATCATACAGAGCTGTCTGCCCTCTAATCGCTCTTGCATTACTTTGTCATACTCTGACCGGCCTGTGCAGCACTACTTCAAGTTGAACAGACCTGTAATCATTCAACCAATTGATTAAATATGATTAAAAGTTTAATATGAGGCAGAAGTACAGAACGTCACATTATATTATTGGCTGTTTCAAAGTAAGTAAGAAGAACAGCACTTTTAGAATTTCATCCATCTGTCTAATGTGAGCATAAGTATTGGGATGGTTTAACTTAAAGTAAATGTTAATATTTAGTGGTAAATCCCTTGCAAGCAATCACAGGAGCGAGTCTGTGACCCATTGACATCACCAGACTCTTGTACAGGAAAAACATTAATGTCAAGCCCTGTATACATTTTCATCATTAATATGTCATTCCTAGAAATGCATTGTCAAGTTGACATAAATTGACCATATTTATTAACTTGATGGGTACACAAACTGTAAATACATAATAGGGCAACTTGCATTTCATGGCAACTTTAAACAGGGAACATACTAGGGTGAAACGGTTCTCGGTAAAAAAAAAATCAAACTGTACCGTTCTGCACGCACTTGAACCACAGTTCATCTCATATCTGATGACGCATACACATCTATAACATGGTTTGTAGAAAATAAATAAAACAGACAGACAGAGTTAGGCTAATGTATGTTTCTGTTGATGGATACGCATTCTGGCTTCCCCTAAACTTTGTTCAATGCGAGTGCCGTATCATATGCATATCCTAGCAAGCATAGTCGGTAATGTCTTATATGAACTTGTACACTCAAGAAAGAATGCATGTGTTCAGTATCAGTGTACTGATCCGTCTATTATGTCTTAAAGCAGAACTAAGTAACTTTTTTTACCTTCATAAATAGTTTTCTAAGTCCTTACGATGGTTATTGACTTGTAGTGGTGTGTTTGAGGCGAGCACTAACCCCCTCTGGCACGTCTACGCCAGAAAACAGCACTTGCAAGTTGAGCTGCACAAACCCGACACAATCTCGCCTCTTGTTCATGTTCACGCGAGAGTGACAAAATGCTTTACGGTAATTCAAAAACAATTTATATATTATTATTTTATAAAACAATTTTGAAAATTACCCACCTCCATCGAGATTTTTTGTACTGTATTTGCAAAACTACTGTGCTGGTGAGCTTTGTGGTCATTGCAGTCCAGAGCAGCGCTTGGAGTATTTACGACAGTGTGATTCACTGAAGGAACCTGTAGGGGGAGCTTCGCAAATCTTACTGAGTTCCGCTTTAAAGAGACAGCAGCCCTTGCATTCCTGCTGTCTGAATGTGTTTTTAATGTTAATCAAACAACAAAAGACAAGGAAATCACTCATTGCTCATGACCGAATAGTAACTTAATAATTAATAATGACTGATCTTTATGTAATTTATACAGTGAAGATTACATGCAGTGTTGTTTTACATTTTATAAGCTACTTTATTCAATTTCCGTACCTGAAAACTGGATACATGAAAAACCTGAAAAGCTTTATTTATTTGTATCTTTGCTTCACTGTATTTGTGCCGTTTGATTATTTGTTCATGTTTTCTTTATTTTTATTTAATAGTAGTAATTTTTTACCTGAACATAGCACATACCGAACCATACCGAAACAGTGAGCCTAAAACCCTGATACAAACCGAACCGTTGCACCCCTAAAACATACCAGCAAATATAGTAATATGTAAGTTACCAACATTTAACTAAAGTTTTTCTCACAAAATGTTGCCATGTTACATGTTGTGAACTGATAAACTGTTGTATTACCTAAGTCAGGGATGCAAACTCATGAGGTAAGACAGTTAAAGCAGGTTTTTTCATAAAGTACACCTTTAAAGTAAAATGACAATGTAGAAAATGTTACTCAACAAAACAAAAACACATTCAGAACTCCCATCCCAAACCTCTGAAATGTTTTTATCCCACAGGATACAAAATAAAGAAATAAAATTAAATAAATAAATATGAACTTTTAGGGTTAAAGTACACATGAAATCAAAATTGACCTTTATTTTGTTGGCTCAAATTTGCTAGTTTTGTGGTGAACAATTCATCCGTGCAAGTCAATCCACACAAAAAAATGGTTTGGCTTCGTAATATTTAATCAAAATCTGAAAATGCTCCTCCCCTCTGCAACGGTGCCCCTTCTCTGATGACATCAGTTTGACGGTGTTATAAAATATTCGGTGTCTGAGATTTTCGGTGACACTGGGCGGAGCTTACATAAATATTCACGAGTTTCCTGTTTTGAGTTAAAGCGCCACTGAAAATGTTAGTGCACGCTTTTCGGCTTACATTAAAGGTAATTAGCATATGTTTCAGCGTTAAACGAAGTCAAGCTTATATTACATTAATTAATGCATGTCAAAAACATAAACGGAACATAAATCTAACTCTCAATGTGTTTTAAAAATAATAATGTCTGGTTAAAGTTATGCAGGCTATTTGAGAAAGCAATAGGGAATGACACAATCACAACTGAAACTTTTATTATGCAACCACATATACATTTATACAAGTTATCTTCTCAAACGAACTAAAATCAAATCAAAACAGTTGTAGCCTACTAAAACAAACAAACTCAATGTTGGCTCATTTCCTAACGATAGACCACCAGTGGCTGGAAACACTACTAAAGTATATCTCACGACACAATGTAACCTACAAACTATTGAGCATACATAAACAGTTATTAAATAAAAAAGAATCATAAATTCATTCGACGCGGAAACACAATCACGATCAAAGGACAGTTCACTAACATTTTCAGTGGCGCTTTAACTCAAAACAGGAAACTCGTGAATATTCATGTAAGCTCCGCCCAGTGTCACCGAAAATCTCAGACACCGAATATTTCATAACACCGGTGTTACAATATATTCGGTTCCTGAAATATTCTGTTCCACTGGGTGGCGCTTCCATGAATATTCATGACATCCTCATCTTGTGGGCGTGTCCTTGAGACAATGCGCAAGCGAATGGAACTGAAAATATTAGTACACGCTCCTCAAATCGCATCGGTTTAATGGATTATTTCGAAAAGGTAATAAAATGTTCAATGTTAGTCAACAGTTCACATGTTCAAAACAATGCATATTTGTGTAATATGATAATCGTCTGAGCTATTTTGCCTGATTGAGTACAGGACAGGCATTCAGATAAACAGAAGGATACAGCAGAGCAAACATGAGCCAATAACCTTGTTTTACACTGATGTGTTTTCTGTTAGCGTTTTCATTTGTGAGGCTTTAAAAGTTTTGAATAGTTTGATTAATTTGCTTCCTTCGTTGTCATTGTGACTAGACTGCATAGTGTTGACAACTTGAAATAAACCTCTACAAATGTCCTAATAAAAAGTATATAAGCTATAGCCTGTTGTGAATATTCTGTGTCATCCTTAATTTCTTAATTATTTTGATATTTTCAGTGTTTATCACCACAGTAGGCCTAAGACTTAAGTAGTAGGCTACCCTTATCAACACTAAACTACAAATATTTCCTGTTTCTCATATTTTACTGGATATCATGGACAAATTATAATTATAGTCCAACGAGTAAATGCCACTTGATGTTATTTGTCACATATTTTTGTTGCAAAGCAACATCAATTTTTTTTTGTTTTGTTTTTCACAGAACTGTTTTTCCAGCAAATTTCTTAACGTGTAAATATTTGAACAAACAAAAAGATTCAACAACTGAGACATAAACTGAACAAATTTCACAGGCGTTTGATCAACAGAGTATCTGAAAGTCTGATGTGGCGCCAGCTGCTTTACAGAGCATCTCATCCTCAGCACCAGATTTGCAGCTCTTGCTGTGAGATGTTACTCCAATCTTCCATCAAGGCAATTCACATTCTCAAACATGTCTGGTGGGACTTATGGGCACATGTGGTTTGGCACTGGAAGGACAATCAGCTGTCCTTCTGTCTCCCTGTAGCACTGTCTCAGGCATCTTACATTACAGACATTGCACTTTATTGCTGTGTTCACATCTGCAGTCCTCTTGTCTCCTGCAGCAGGACTAATCACGTCCACACAGGTGATCAGAGACCCTGGGCATCTTTATTCCGCTGTTTTTCAGAGTCAGTAGAAAGGTCTCTTTAGTGTCCTGAGTTATTGTAACTGACCTTGATTGACCTATAGGTGCATGTGCAATAATTGAATAACATAACAAACATTGTTAAAAACCCTTTCTAAAGATCTGTAATCTTATTTGGAATGCAAAATTATCTTTAAAATATTATCCTGAAAATTGATTTTTTTTTATTTATTTATTTTTTTTTTTTAAACAACAAATCCAGTTGTAGCCTAATAAATATTAATTACATTAAATGTTATAACAATTACAGAAGTAATTACTCTATGAATGTAACTCAAATTGAAAAGACATTTAAAAAGTTAAAACAATGTGTGAAAAGAAGCAATGCTAAATGTGAGCTTCTGAGGTAAATATTAAAACAGGGCCTTGGCACTCAGGAACAGCCTTCATGCATGTCCGGATCACACACTGCCAGAGCTATCCAAGACTTCAGCTCTCACATCCAGCCTGAAACAGACAGTGACTTTACAAGATGATGAGCATAATGTGACATCACAAAACAAAACCATATTATGACATCGGTGATGATAATAACAAATAACATCATCTTGTAAAGTAGCTGTCTATTTTTTCTGTGCATTTGTGCTGTATTACCTCACAGAAATAAATTATATTATTATTATCAGAATTATTTTATTTGACTGCTTTTGAAATTGTTTTAAATCAGGTAGCCTACATAAGGTTCTTTGAGTATGTGTTATGTTTGACACATTTCAGGGTTTTGTGCTGTAATATCCTGCCTTGTCAAACTTTAAATATAACAAAACTTAATTATAATTTCCTATCATAATTATAATATTTTAAACAAAATTAACATTCTTTAAGTATCTGCTGGCATGAAGACTGTCATCAAAACAAAGCTCCAAAGGTATATTCCAAAGGAATATTAATTAGCTTTTCGAAATAATCAATTAAACAGTTGCAATTTGAGGAGCGTGTACTAATATTTTCAGTTCCATTCGCTTGCGCGTTGTCTCAAGTACACGCCCACAATATGAGGATATCATGAATATTTGCGTAAGCGCCACCCATTGGAACAGAATATTTCAGGAACCGAATATATTGTAACACCGGCTTGGGTTGAAATCGCTTAAACCACTCCCCTGCAACCGTTCGTCTGCTATGAGCGAGAGACGGAGAGGAAGAGCACTAAAGTTAAACTCTGCCCTTTATTCAATATTCCGTTTCACTTGGAAATACATCACAGCACTGGAGAAAAGTCGTTTGCAACTTCCGGTTCACGTGGACTTTAAGAAAACATGCAATAATTCTGGAATGTTACTCACCCTTGAATCGCGATGATGAGCATACTTAAGTGTTTTCTCTCTTTTCGCAAAACTGATAAATCAGATCTCCGGTATCCACTCTATATGCAGATTTAATTGAGTTCATGTCACCAAAAGCAACAAATATGAGGTGCATTTTATAGGAGAGAGCAACAGCAACAGCACTGGTAAGGTCTCATTACTTTCAATCAAGGTAATTGTGTGTTACGCATCTGCAACTTACTTTCACTTTGGCATGCGGCAGTTTGCCGAGTCAGACAATAATTTAATCAGGCCTATCTATTTCCATTCAAATCTATGTTTACATTATAGGCAAAATTGCATAAAATTGATTTGTTTAAAACTATTTAAATTACTATTTAGCCAGTGGAAAAAGAATGAGAATAATTCAATGTACTTTCTCCGAACAGTATTTTATACATGTTTTTTTTTCTCTAAACAAGACAAGGATAGTGATATGATTTTTGGCAATGTTAAGTGACTGCATTTATAGTCATGTTTTCATAATGTCTTGTACTGTTAAACATGGTATCATGTGGATAGGAATATGCATGGAAATGATATGCAGATGACGCTATGCATTGTAAAACTAGGCTTTATTTGGGGAAGGAGATGGTGTGGAGATGCATGTGCGTATAATCTTCTGCTGACTGGGTTTTATAAAGGGAATTTTGCACAGGTTCATGAAATCTGTGTAAAGTTTTATACATATAACTGAAAACTCATCATAATACCCGGTGTAAATGCAGTGAGAGTCTTATAAAATGTAATACTTACGAATGATCACACTGCAAATTTCAAGGTCTTGAAATGTTTTCTTCCCCTTCCTTCCCTTCATGCTGTACTGACACCAAACGCTGTTTAGTTCAATTGTCCGCAGTACCCTCCGGATGGTGTCTCCAGGAGTTATGGACCTGTAATAATAATAATAATAATAATAAAACAATTATTACTTTGGTACATTACTTCCATTCATAATCCATGTATCACTGTGGACATTTCCATTTAAAAATAGCTGAAAAGTAAGATTGAGACTAGTAATAAAACTACCATGGAAAACTTCCTGTAAAACAAGTCACACCAGGTTATAAGTCAGATCGGTGAATACGTTGCATTTTGTAAATTACAAAATACAATTGCTAGTCAGAAATAATGCAAAATACTAGAACATAAAAGTAAATCTTTATAATGTTTGTTAAATGTGTATTTTAAATCCCCTCATTTAATGGTATTCAGAACAGAACAAGACTGAAAAATAAGCAAAAAAAAAAAAAAAATAGTGCCATTCGTTTATAAACAACACTTTTTATAAAAGAGTAATTTATATGTATTTATAGCAACTGAAACCAAAAATCCAATTTTTTTCCCACTTTGTGATGTAACATTTGGTTGCTAAACAATTATTTATGTAAATGAGGCTTCATATTAAACTCGTGCCCCAACATATATTTAAAACAGTATGCGCAAAAATTGTACAATGGTTTAAATTGAGCAAGTTACTTTCACTATGTTAGGTTGACTTTAGATTGATGATGAATAGGCTGTGTTGCTATGTTGTGCATGCGCATATTTATGTGCACTTTGCAAAAGTTTTGCATGCTTGAAGTAAATTAGATTAAATATGTCACATCACATTTAATAATAATAATTATAATATAAAAAAAACACAAGTAGCGTTTTGGAAAATACAGTAGATCAAATCAGATAATCTGCTGTTAAATTTACTTTGTATTCACTGTCATTCATCCTCAAGCACAAATTTTCCAGTTCCTGTGGGCTCTGGCAAGGATTAAGCAGAAACTCAGAAAAGTCGCTTGGCTGGGCAGCACTTCTTAAAACAGTTTCAATGGCTGACAGCTTTTGGTCCATTTTGGTCCAAGTTGAATGACCATGGCTCGTTCAAGTTTCTTCAACTCGGTGTTGTCTGAAATGTGCAGTTCACGTGTTAACACGCAAAAGAGACGGTGTTCAAAAGAACTGGCCTGCAAAAATGTATCTACATTTAATTGATGTACTTTGAAACAATTTTCCAATTTGAAAAGTTTCAAATTTCTGAAACTTACTTTTAGAGTAGCCTACAAAATGTACAGGAGATATTTTGGGTACACTCTAAAAAATGCTGGGTTAAAAACAACCCAAGTTGGGTTGAAAATGGACAAACCCAGCAATTGGGTTGTTTTAACCCAGTGGTTGGGTTAAATGTTTGCCCAACGTGCTAGGTAGTTTTATTTAACTCAACTGTTGTATAAAAATTACTGTATTGCGTGCTAAAATGAACCCAAAATATGCTGGAAATTAACATTTTTAATATGTTTAATAAATGACTTTAATAATGAGCATTTATTAATAGATATGAATAATAAACATAAACATTTATTAAATTGCTTATTAATAAATGTACACCTTTTGCCAGACATATAGTCATTTTTAATCAGTAGTTGGGTTAAATAAAACTACCCAGCAGGTTGGGCAAACATTTAACCCAACCACTGGGTTAAAACAACCCAATTGCTGGGTTTGTCCATTTTCAACCCAACTTGGGTTGTTTTTAACCAAACATTTTTTAGAGTGTAGTTATATTATTAAAGGATTAGTCCACTTTTAAATAAACTTTTCCTGATAATTTACTCACCCCCATGTCATCTGAGATGTTCATGTCTTTTTTCGTCAGTCGAAACGAAATTAAGGTTTTTAAGGAAAACATTCTAGGATTTTTCTCCATATAGTGGATTTCAACGGCTACCAACAGGTTGAAGGTCCAAATTGCCTTCCCTATTCTACTTACAGAAAAAAATGAAACTGGCGCCGCGTTCGTTCCGTAAGTAGAATAGGGAAGGCATAGAACATTCATTATATTATGTAATAATGACAGCAAAGGAAAGTTACAGTATTGATACATTTAAACTGTATACAGTATTTAAGATACAGAATGCTATAAACACAACAGCGGGACCTTTGTTATAAAAAACTGTTTAGCATGACAGTTTTTATACATTGTAAATTTTAATATACCAGTGTACTGTTATATTATATATTGTTATATTAATTAGAATACTACAATGATTTCTGAAGGATCATGTGACACTCAAGACTGGAGTAATGATGCTGAAAATTTCAGCTTTGATCACAGGAATAAATTATGTTTTATAATTGGAACATGCAAAATGGAGACACCCCAGATGAACGGTGGTGCTCCTGAAGCTGCTTGCGGAAAGACACATCTGTTCTCAGAGTAACATTAGTTGTCTCTGGGTATATAACCCGCCTGCCATCACAGAAGCCTTTCTGTGTGCACTTATCACAATCGAAATAGCCTGAATATTGCTTTGTGCATTTAACAAGTGCTTTTGCAGGTGCATCACAACTGATATAGCACAGATGAACTCAAAAGACCGCTGTCAGTCTCTAAGCCATTCAGCAAAATGTCCCTGAGGTCATGCACTACATCTGTCAAAAAAAAAAAAAAAAAAAAAAAATTTGAGATTTGTAGGCTTAGACACACCAAAACAGAGCAAGAGGAAAGACAGTGGAAGGAGCCAACTTGATTTTGCACAAAACTGGCCACAGTGACTGACTGCTAACCCACCAATATTCAAAGAAATGTCCAGACAATCTAACTGGGTGACAACATCACTGGGGTACATTTTTAAATACCCACACAGCTGTTCTTTACATCCAAAGTAAGAAGTACTGCATCCCAGATTTTGTGTCGAAGGTCACATTTTCACACGTTCCATATAACGTTCTTGCGGTTCTTGGGAGCCCTGGATGATGTTCACCAAGAATTTTAAGAAGGCCATCCACTGCATTATGTTTGACCTGAAATTCATTGGCCCACTGTGCAAGTCTCCTAAAGATGGTGTGTCATCTAAGTCTGCATCATCAGAATTTTAATCATAATTTGCATAAGCCCCCTGCATTTCAACATCACTCTCAAATTCACTCTGTGTTCCCTCAATGGGCTGTGTTTGCTGAAGGGGCTCACTAAAGCGCTCCAGACTAATAGAGCTCGTTTGTATCTCTATGTTGTCTACATGAGATTTCTTCTGATCTCTTTTCCAGAGTGTGTTGTTTGCTTTGAATAACTTCACTCACATAAAGAAACAAAGAAGTCATCAACATACCATGTCAGATTCCAGATTCCAGCGGTCAGGTGGTACAACAGCCACACCTGGGAGCTTTCAGAAAACTCCTAGATTACAAGCTGTAATTACGAGCTCTACGAGGACGTGAATGCTTTTTACAAGCTAGAGTCTCATAACTACAGAAATTACGAGGCCGCATGAACGCACCTACACTGTGTGCGCAATTATTAGGTAAGTTGCATTTTTGAGGATTACTTTTGTTATTGTATAACTACAGTGCTCTTGGTCAATCCAAAATGTTAACAAACCCTCAAACCTGAACATTTAAGTAGTAAAAGTTAAGTTTTGGCTTTCTTAAGAGAATATCTATATGTACACCGTTATTAGGCAACTATTATGTGCAGAATTATTATGCAACTAAATGAAAAACAAAGATTTTCCCGTCTCACTTGTTTATTTTCACCTGTTAAAGTGAGAATAATAAACAAACTCAAAATTTACAAATAAACATTTCTGAAATGTCAAAAAAAAAAAAAAAAAAAAAAACCCTCAGTGACCAATATAGCCACCCTTCTTTTCGATAACAGCCACAAGCCTTCCATTCATGGAGTCAGTCAGTTTCTTGATCTGGTCAGAATCAACTTTTTGTGCAACCGCAACCACAGCCTCCCAGACACTGTTCAGAGAGGTGTACTGTTTACCTTCACTGTAAATTTCCTGCTTAAGAAGGGCCCAAAAGTTCACAATAGGGTTTAAGTCAGGTGAAGAAGGGGGCAATGTCATTAGTTTTTCATCTTTAAGGCCTTTACTGGCCAGCCACGCAGTGGAGTACTTTGATGCATGTGATGGAGTCTTCTTGAAAGATGCAGACTTTTTCCCTGTACCACTCCTTGAATAAATTGTCTAAAAATTGGCAGTAGGTCTGAGAGTTGATTTTGAGTCCATTTTCAACCCGAAAAGGTCCAACTAGCTCATCTTTAATAATACCTGCCCATACCAGTACCCCACCTTGCTGCCATCTGAGTCGAAGTTGAGCTCTGTGTCTGTTAGTGATCCAACCACGGGCCCATCCATCTGGTCCGTCAAGAGTCACTCTCATCTCATCAGTCCACAAAACCTTTGAAAAATCTGTCTTCAGATATTTCTTGGCCCATTTTTGACGTTTCAACTTATGTGTCTTGTTCAGAGGTGGTCGGGTTTCAGTCTTTCTTACCTTGGCCATGTCTCTGAGAACTAAACACCTCGTACTTCGACACTCCAGGTAGGTTGCAGTTGTGGAATATGGCAGCACTGGAGGATAATGGGTTCCTGGTAGCGTCATGTTTGATTCTTCTCAAATCTTTGGCGGTTAATTTGCGTCTTTTCTTCTCGACACTTTTCTTGCGACCCTGTTGACTATTTGCAACAAAACGTTTGATGGTTCTGTGATCACGCCCCAAAATCTTAGATATTTCAAGAGTGCTGCATCCCTCAGTTAAATCTCTTTTGGCCCATTTTTCCTGAGGAGAAGAATCTGCCTAATAATTATGCACACCTTGATATAGGGCAGTGGTCACCAACCTTTTTAAGCACAAGATCCCTGACCTCGACCTTTTTGAAAGACAAGATCTACTTGATAGAAAAAGACAGCCCAGATTGTATTATTTTTTTCGTGGTCAATGTAGATTCTGATTTATTTACTTATTTTACAAGCAAATTGGCCGATTCTGATACTGGTTGCAGATATTTATTATTAATATTATTATGATAAACAAAAAAATACATAGCCATTTCAAATTAGAGGGAACCGCTGCTTTTTAATCACAATCCAAACAAAGATGCTACGCACGTTGCATGAGCAGTTGTTTTTTATTTGAATTAAATTTAATTTCAAGATTTAAAGCAAAAACAGAACGGTCTGACTTTATCTTTGTGAAATTATAAATGCTACAGACACAAAAAAAAGCATGAAACAAAAACAGCAGGCTGAATGAGACGCAGTCACATAGAAATGGAGGTCTCAACACACTGCAGTCCCTCTGGCTGAACCAATACAAAACAGGTATCTGAAACACAACACATAGTACGTATGAGTTATATAATAATCACAAAGTAAAATATACAGTTTAACTTGAATACTCACATAGAAATGGAGGTCTCAACACACTGCAGTCCCTCTGGCTGAACCAATACAAACAGGTATCTTCTACGACAACAGTGCAGGTTGAGGCAGGGTCACTCTGCAATATGACAACTCATAAGCATGAAAGATACTTCTCTGGCTGTGTGCACAGCCCACTGTAATTTGATCAAGATAGTACAATCATCACAGCCACCCCCTACCACTTTGTACTCTTCAAGTGCAGACTTTTAAGCCGTGGCCACTGAGCTGCCAGACACTTTAACTCAGACTGCAAATTGACAGCTGTTGCTCTGCTGTCAAACCTGAGCAAGCATTGCTAAGTTCTTGAAATGCAGAATCAGGCAGAGTACCTGATGACACTTCAGCAAAGTTTCTCGGATCAAGAAGAGCCAAGTCGGCATAGAGTGTAGCATGGGTCAGAAAACGCCTGTGGATGCTCTCGGTGATTGTATCCATAATCTGGTTATGGACCTCAACTTCATAGGCTCTGTTTGCATCTGTGAGAGTCTCATCACTAGGGCTGAAACGATTAGTCGACATTGTCGACAACGTCGACAATAAAAAATTGTCGACAAATATCTTTGTTGTCGAGTAGTCGTTTGAACTCACGTGACCTAATGTAAGGGCTTGCAATATCACGATTTTACCGCTACGGCGCTTTAGCGCTAGAGAGTAATGCGATTGCAGGCCTTAAATGCTACTGCGGTAGAAGAAAACAGCGCGAATTATGATGGAGTGCAAACGAATCCGAACGAGCAAGGTGTGGGAAAGTTTCACAAAACTTCAAACTAAGAATGCTGTTGTGTGCAATACATGCAAGGCGGAACTTGCCTTTCACGGGAGCACAACGTGCATGTTGGAGCACTTAAAGAGGAAACATCCCGGCACAAGAGGAGCTGGTGAGAGGTGAGTGTTCTCCAGCTGGAGCTAACTAACTAGTGGTAAATCTCTTAGAGAATGCAATGCTACTAATAATAGTAATGACATTAACAATAATAATATAATTACGATAATGTGATGATTTTATTTTGCATAGAATAAAGCTTGATCGAGCTTAGGAGTCAGGACTGTTTTTATTATTGTAACACTATTAGGTATTATAGTCTTATTATTCTTCATATTCATGAAGATTTACAAAACGTGTATATATATAAGAAAGAAGGATATCATGTCAGTTACTTTTTCATATTGTTTATTAAATGGTAAATATAAAATGTCTCTGTCAGATCATTTGTAGTATATACTTATTTTTATACAGATGAATGTTTTACCATTCTTTCTGTCCTGAAGTAAATGTCCCTTTTTCTGTTTCAGTTCTAAGAAGAGCAGTGGGCCTAATATTGATGACTTTTTTCTGAGGAAGAATTCTTGTACTCCTCAGCAAGCTGCTGCTCTTACAGACTCAATTCTGAACATGATTGTGAAAGACATGAGACCCCTTTCCATGGTGGATGGAGAAGGCTTTCGTGAAATGGTTTCTGGGTTCAATCCTGGATATATCCTTCCATCAAGAACCTACTTTTCAAGATTAATGGAGCAAAAATATGAAAAAACCTGTCAAAAAGTAAATATACACCTAATGCAGAATTGCAAATACACATTTCAGGAACAATCTATGGTATCACTTTACATAAGGTTCATTAGTTAACATTAGTTAACTACATTAGTTAACATGAACTAATAATGAACTGTACTTCTACAGCATTTATTATTGTTTGTTAATGTTAACTTTTACTAATACATTTATTAACGAATACACTGAACATGAACAAAAAATGAACGGCTATATTTTCATTTACGTTACAAACGTAAATGAACATTACAAAAATTAATAATGTTACAAATGTTCTGCTTATATTAGTTAATTCATGTTAGTTAATAATACATTGTTTATAAAATTAAACCTTAGTGTGAAGTGCTTCTAGATTTCAAACTAAACACCCAGTAAAGATAACTAAACAACGGTTTAACCACTAAGAGTTAAAAAAAATAAAAATAAAATGTTCAAATAAAATATTCTGAAGGTTAAGGAAACTATTCAGGAAGGAGGAAGCTTCATTGCACTGACCACTGACATCTGGACTAGCCTTGCAACAGAAGCTTACCTTGGTGTCACGTGCCACTTCATCACTGAGGACTGGAAAATGAAGAGTATCACTCTTGCAACCATGCCTCTAGATGAACGACATACCGGTGTCAACATAGCCACATGGCTTGAAGAGGTTGTCACAAAATTCAACATTTCCGTAGACAACATTAAAGCAGTTGTTCATGACAGTGGGTCAAATGTTGTGGCTGCGCTAAAATTGCTGGCAGAGAAACATAAATGGGTCTCTGTCCGCTGTACGGGACATACACTTCAGCTTGTTGTGAACAATTCTCTTAAAGAGACCACCATCAGCAAAGCTTTGGGAGCTGCAAGGACCTTGGTTGAACATTTTAGAAGAAGTGAACTGGCCAATACTAAGCTGAAAGAAAAGCAGCAGCAGATGAACACACCAGAGCATAAGCTGATACAAGATGTGACAACCCGGTGGAATAGCACCTACTTTATGCTGGAGAGACTGCTGGAGCAGCGCTGGCCCATTACTGCCACACTTTCTGATCCTGAGTGACACCAAGGGGCAAACATTACTTTGACTTGAAGCCTGATCAGTGGTCATTGCTTGAAGAGCTAACCCAGGGCCTGCAGCCTTTTAAATGTGCCACTGAGTTTCTTAGTGGCCAAGAGTATGCAACATTGTCATGCCTTCCTCAGCTTGCAAAAGGGCTACAGAGGTCTGTGCAACAATCCCTCAACTTTGAAACAACACCTGGAAAAGCTTTTTTAGCCAAAGCCTCTAAAGAGTTAACAGAGAGGTGGGGGGAAATCAGCACTTTCTGCAAGGAGAAAGACAACATAGTTCTTCTGTCAGCAGCCCTAGATCCAAGATTTAGAAAACTCAAGTTTATGCCTGCTGAACAGAGGATAGAGGTTCAAAGCACTGTCGAAGTCCTTGCTATTAAAGCAGGAAAAGAGCTCTGGAAACCTACAGAAGAAGGGCAGCTTCAGTGTCACAGTGTCACTGCTCCAAGGAAAGGGGAAGAGTCAGTGCTTGAAAACCTCCTCCAGTCTGACACTGACAGCCTCAGTGAAGAGGAGTCGCATGAGGAACAAAAGATTCAGGTGGTGAGAAAGGAAGTACAAATGTATTTCTCGGAATCACAAATAGCCAAACAAGAAGATCCTTTAGGTTGGTGGAAGAAAAATGAGGGACGGTTCCCTAACCTATCAAAGCTTGCAAGATCTTTTCTTTGCATCCCTGCCACATCCACTCCAGCAGAACGGATCTTCTCTGCTGCAGGAAACATTTGCTCACAAAAAAGAGCAAGCTTGTCACGTGAACATGTTGATATGCTGACGTTTCTTCATTTTAATTCAGCACTTATTTGAAAATCAGGCCAGTGCAGAAAGGACACTGTTAGTTACTCCTTTTCATTAAACTTTTAGAAATGAAGCTCTTAATATTGCTGACAAGAGATGTTTATGTTCAAACATATTTTTTTGTCTTTAATGCTGCTGATTATTTTTTGTTTGTTTGTTTTTTCTATTGAAAGAGAACAGAATATTTAAACAATGCTCAGAGAGCATTTGTGTGTGATTTGAGTTGGACAGAAATCTGAAAACTTAAGAGAATGACCTGTTTAGTTGGCTCAAAGTTCATTAAAACAACTATTTCAAAAGCTGAAGTGATTTTCTTTTTTCTTTAGTAGTTAGAATATGTATAACGCAATGTTTTAATTAATTGAAAAAGCTGAATAATCATTCAAAATGTACTGATTAGTCATCAAAATAATCAATGATTAGTCGATTAATCGTTCTAATAATCGGTAGATTAATCGATTATCAAAATAATCGTTTGTTGCAGCCCTACTCATCACTTGTTGTCATTTCTCCAGCCATCATCTTCCTTTTCTGTGGAAGTTCTGCCTCCAATTCAAGCTCACAGTCCTCTTCCACCATGAGTTGTGCATTTGCCCACTGGACAAAGGTATCAGCAGCTTGCTTAACTGACTTATAATCTCTTGCCATGTTCTTCATGGTATCTTGAGTTGCCATTACCATCCTGTGTGCAGTTAAGATATCTAGTCCACTTGACTGTAGGTATTTTGACAGCGGTGTTGTGACCTCAAATATCCGCAGGAAAAGCTGAGCAGTTAACACTGTGTCATACCTCATCAGAGCCTCTAAGAATCCTCTAGCTTTGACACGCACTGCAGTTTTTAAATTGGTCTGACCTTGAAAGACGCTGAGTTCATGAGGACATCAATGTATAAAGCCTGGTCTGGTTTTCCAAATGACCCAAAGATCCTCTTCAAGGTTACATCTTTGGCCCACCACCTTGTCTCTCCGATAGTAGAGAGACGTCTGTGTCGAGTATCCTGGCTTCTTTGCTCCCACACATTCATTCTTTGATACGATTCACGAATGAACACAGCAATGTCATTCATGAGGGAGAAGAGGGACCCACTGGATATGGCCATTTCAGTTGTGTCAGCCAGAACTAGGTTCAGCACATGTGCATAGCACCAAACATGTACCTGGTTTGGGGCTTTGGATGACAGGAGTGTGGAGAAGCCTCTGTACTGGCCTTGCATGTTTGATGCCCCATCTGTAGCATTACTGACACAGTTACTGATGTCCAGATTAAAATGTTCCATCACATCTGTCAGCATCTGGACAAAATATAGACCAGTGGATGCCTCACACTTAACCACTGCAAGAAGCCTTTCCTGAATTGCATCTGTAACATATCTCAGAATTACAGAGCATTGCTCATGGGACGTAATGTCTTGGGTTGTATCTATCTGCACAGAGAATATCACACTTTCAGCAACCTCTTTTGCAATGGTCTCCTGAATTAGACACTTCACTGTAGAAATTACAGTGTTCACAGTGGTTTTGGATAAAAATGTTACAGCAGCACCATGACCCCTAGCCTGTGACTGGTGCATCTTTTTACTTTTTTCTATGCACTCAGTGAGATGTTCCTTCAAACATACATCATATTTCCCTAGAAGAATGATGAGCTCTAGGAAGTTTCCGTGGTCAATGTTGTGGTCATCTAGAGTGTATGCTGCCTCAGATTGCTGTCCTCTGTAGCTCAGTCCTCTCTTTCCTATGAACTTCACCACATCTACTACTCTTTCTAACACCTGCCGTCTCTTCCTCACTTGATCTCTGTGAGCTACAATTTGGGGACCATGTAGCAGGCTGGCTATATCTGATTTAGATGCCCTCAAAAAATATGCCTCAGCACAACCTCTGTGCATGTTGCTCCTTTCATGTTCCTCAACTCTTTGACTGATATGGCTCCAGTCCTGCATTCCACTTATAAAGGGACTGGTTTCAGTTGGTTTGGCAAATGCTAAACATACTGCACAATACAGGGTATGGTTCTCTTCACAGTATGTAAGCCATTTTCTGTCTGTGCCATCTTTGTGTTTAAACACTCTCTGTACTGTCAGGTATTTTGTCTTCTTCTGAGGGTGGTATGAAAAAAAAAACCTCTAGGCCGTGACTATCTGACTTGGGGCGCTTAAAGTAATTTAAAGTTGAGCTGGAGTGGGTGTCTTTCTCTGCTCTTGGTCTAAGCTCAACCTGAATAAACAAATAATGGAATGCATTTAAAAAAAACAGGTTTTATTCCAAGATAGCATGGAATAGATTATATAATATGTTGTTATAACAGCATATTATACAATCTATTCCATGCTGTCTTAAAATGAATTTATTACTTAATAATCTTAATTAATTTATGCAGTAATTAATCTTACTGCACAAATAATACCACATCTAAATGAAAATATACCATTGCAAATGTAGCTTCTGTATTCAAAATCTTCAACATTTCTTAATATTCGCTACTGCATGTGGCATTTTACAGCTAAAATGTTGAAGTTTACCTGTTTTAACTACTGTAATCATTAAAAATGTAGCAAACTGAATATCACTTCCTAACATCATCCCTTGCAAGCAACTCTCTTTCTCCTCTCATGTTCCATACTTACTTGCCCTGGATCTGCCTGTGGAACCAGCTCATCTTTTCTGTCCCTCAACAGCATCATCATCACTGGTGACATGTTGCTGCACATCTGCCTGTGGAACCAGCTCATCTTTCTGTCCCTCAACATCATCATCACTGGTGACATGTTGCTGCACTTCACTGCTGCTAACATTTAACTGTGAGGTGCTGCTGCTGGCTGTGCTGCTAAATATTTCTGTTAATTTGCAACATTTAGCGGCTTCATTTTCTAAATTTCACAATTTTTTTTCTCTCGCCTTCTCAGCCCCACCCTTTTCTTTCCGTTTTTTACCCGCGGCCGCATATTGTTTGTTTGTTTGTTTCTAACGTCACGGTCTTACCCTTCCACTTCTTCTTCTCCTTACTTGCCGGCCACGGCCAGTGCAGCTGGCATCCAACTTAAAGGTGCATTGCTGCCACCTACAGTACTGGAGTGTGAAACAGATTACTGGGGGAAAAAAACAGGTGATGACTGCGTGTGTGGCGGGTGGTGGGCCGGCCCGCCAGCCGTCCTGGAGTACCGGCCGTTCTGTGATTCTCCAGATCACACAGATGGCCAGTCCGCCCCTGCATAAAACCCATCATTTCAGTTCATCTCCTGCAAATCCTTAAATGCATCACACTTTAAGTGCTTTTTTCCAAGCAGTCTCTAAACGATGTTTTATTAACGTAGTTCGGGAGGAACAAGTCAAATAAGCTACCCAATTATCGCGTCATCTCAACCAGCTGTCAACAATCTGTAATTAACATATCTACCCAATCAGCATGAGTACAGGCCTATACATAATCAGTCAAAACTCACCTAAGGATCCTCGACAGTTTTCAGAATCACTTTCCTTTACAGCAGCTTGTTCTTTGATTCTTTGATGATTAAGTTCCACAATATCCAATGCACTTTGCAAACTTTTAATCAAATCCATCTGTGTCCATGTTTCCTCTGCTTGTTGTGATTGTATCTCCTTTCCATTACACTCTCCCTCTTGATCCTCCGTATCTTTATTCCCTGTTGATTCACTGTTTTGTAATCCTCGTTTCCTCCTCTCGCTCCTCATTGTCTCATTCATCCTGCTGCTGCTCCTCCTCCTTTTACCCCATCCAATACTCACACTTGTTTAAAACCTCTTTACAATCCAGGCATGTTGCTGCGTTGCAGTCTCTCGCGAAGTGCCCCCTCTCCTTGCATTTAAAACAAAAAATCTTTTACCACATGGTCTGGGGCTCATGCACAGCTGACAGGTCTTCACCTGGTGGCTGTGCATCACCTGAAAATATTGTGGTCCCACTGCAGTCTCTATTTTTGTGCTGTATGGGAGGGAGGCAACTTCTTACGGGAATCTTGTTTTTACAAACCTCATCCCGTCCTCAACACCTTTGTGTCCTTAAACATTCGTTTTTTGGGGTCGACAGCTTATAAAAACTTATTTCTGTGTTTTTTAGTTTGTTAGCTGTACACCTTGTCACACAGCAGCTTTTAGGCATTGTTCTGTTTTTTGTAATAAGTCAGAAAAGACAAGAAGGCAGCCTCACGCAATACAAAGTCAATGGAGACGGTTGGATTGTTTTTCCCCCGGTGGGCGTGGTTTTCAGATTATAATAAATGCGCTCTATATCTATGCTTGATCTGTTCTGTTGCGATCTGCGTCTCCTGCCAATTATGTGTTTCGCGGGGGCGTGCCCCGTTTCTTGACTCCACCCCCACGTCAAACCAGTGCCATAAAGAGAACCACACAGAAAAGTGCAGCGCAAAGGAAAACCGGTATCGTGAGCGCACACTTGACTTTAAAATGAGCGTTGCAAATGATGTAGTAGGTTTGAGTATGAAAAATATGCGGCAAAGATAAAATAGGATTACAGCTGTCATTGATTTTTGTAATTGATTATATTTTTATTTTTGCACTACATTATTTTATTTTGCAATTTATTATTTTTGTTTGCAAAACTTATTTTTTTCAGCTCAATATTTTATTTTTCCTTTGCAATTCTTTATTTTTGTTTGCAAAACATTTTTTTATTGCTCAATTCTCTTTTTTTGTTTTGCAAAACTTTATTTTTGTGCAAAACTTTAAGGCATTAATTTGACTGTCAAGTCAAATTAATTTTAAATGTCAAGTCAAATGTCCCCAACTAAGCAAGCCAAAGGTGACAGTGGCAAGGAACCCAAACTCCAACAGGTGACATCGGGTAGCAAATAGGTGTTAAAATGGAGAAAAAACCTTGGGAGAAACCAGGCTTAGGGGGCCAGTTCTCCTCTGGCAAACAGTGCTTTGTTACGATTCAGGTAACTATCATAAGTCCGATAGGATTGCAACATTTAAAGTATTTATTCCAGTTCAATCCAGTTGAGGATCATATTTATTGTTGAGGAGCTGCGCTACTGGTTGTCGTGTTAATGAGGCCTTCACAATGGATGATCTAGTTGACTCAATCTCTGCTGATACTTCAGGACTGCGTTGTGGTCGTGTCAAGGTGCAGGTCCTCGATCTCACCTGGATACGGCCCGGATCCAGTTGACTACGGTAAACCTCGGGATAAACAGAAAGACTAACATTAACGTAGATGCCATTCTTCTTCTGATGTAACGAGTACATCTGGTGTTAAGAAATATCTTGTCAAAAAATATGCTTCTTTCTTTCAAAACAGAATACTTCCAAAGCTTTAATATACATATTCAGTTTTTAGTTAAAATAAGTCCATAAATCCACTTTTCCTTTTTTCTCCTCCTCACCCAAACGGCATATCTTGCAACAGTTAAAACCACATTAATAATATTTTGATTTTCACATTTTTCATTCAAACCAAACAAAAACACACAATTCCATTATTGATCTTCCTCAATTTCACTCCTTTTATCTCTCAACAAACCTCTTATTACATCTTTCATTTTTTCTTTAAAAGTTGTAAAATTAAAGATAAAAATGGCGTAAGATTAAACTGTGTGAGGGTTTGGAGTGTTGTTCCTCTGTGACACACAGCCCCTTCCAGGCAACTTCCAGCAGTGGGGTCTTCAGCCGCCCATGATGTCTCTCTGCTGTTCTCTGATGGAAGTGCTACATTGTCTGCTGGATCAGGGCTCTGGGAACAACAAGCTGAATCTTAATGTTGTCATCCCGCTTCTGGATCCGCCAATACAGCAAGCCCTGGTGTTAACTGCAGTTCGATCTTGTTGGTTGGTTGAGTGGTGGGAGAGATGGTAAATCCCTAGAGTGTGTCGTCATCACCCTGCACACTGATGAGTTGCTCTCTGGATTTGTGAATTTGAGAATATAAATGTAACGATCAGCCAAATCAGTTGAATTACAAAAGTTTGTAATTCTTAACATAATAAAAATGTGTAAAATTCCTTCATTTCTTTCATTACATACTTTACACAATGCACCTTCTATTATTCCCATTTTGTGCAATTTTCATCCTAGTAAACATTGTATTGTGTCTTAACTTAAAGATCTTCCATTTTAACATCCATATACCATTATCTCTTCAAATCCAAATAAATAATAAACTGGTTCTTTAAACACTTTCTTTTCTAAAGAATACATGGAAATCTTTAACAGACTTAATGTAAATTTTCCATTTCTTTTGTTCCTCTTACAAAAACTTGCATTTTGTTCCCTTCTTTTTCTTTAACCATTCTTTTGGTATTGCTTCTTTCACCTGTTCATACTGTTGCTTTAAAATTTTAAATCCTCTTTTGTTTCTTCAACCCCATCAATAATTGATTGTATTGTAGGTCTTTTACTTTTTCAAATTTCCCCATATCCATCAGTCCCCTTGCATTAAAAGTGACGCAACTTAAAACCACTAAAAGAAAGAAAAATAAATACTTAAAAAATCATTATTCACCATTTTCTGCCTCCAGGCCCCTTAACAGATCATATTTGTTAGTCTTTGTCATAATCTTTTTTCTTGCACAAGTCTTCACCTGGTGGCTGTGCATCACCCAGAAGTATTAAGGCCCTTCAGCTGTTTCAAGCTTTATGCTGTATGGCAGGGACACCACCTCTTTTGGGAACCTCACTTTCACAAACCTAGTGCCATCCTCCACATTAGTTCCCGGATACAGCCTCCTTTTAATTTTTGAAATGGGGCAAACTCCCCAACCCTCCCAATTTTTTCCAAAATATCTTCATCTTCCAGGTAAATAGGCAAATGCATGAAAGAAACAATGTAGTCTCTGTTCTGCAGTTTTTTTTAACCTCATAATAAGTTCCTTTTATTGTCAGTCCATCCATGAGTTAGTTGCACATTTCCTCCTTCTCTAGCATCAGTTCATACTCCTTTCCTTGCCTTGGTCTCACCTCCACCTCCTTCAATTCACTTCGTTACTGCTGTTACGACCGCTAGGGGTCAGCCGTAACAGAAAGGAAGCGAGTCTCAATACCAGAGAGATATCAAAATCAGTAAAGTTTATTTACAATGAAAATAAGTAAGGGTTTCAACGTCAGGGGCAGACACGGCCAAAATAACAAACAAAACAACCTTCTTTTACAAACTAAATTACCTTACCAAAAAAATAAAGAAAACAAAATACAACTTAACTTACCTACCTCCCTTAACCAAAAACAACGTGAAAACAATATACAAATAAATTGGCGTCTAACCCCCTACCTCCCTTAGAGTGAAAGTAATATTTACAATAATTTTTACAGTGTTATATACAGGATTCTAGGCAAACAAGTCAGATTCAGAATTCAATAAGCGTAGTCAAACAGGCAGAGATCAAATAAACCGGGTAGTCAGAAATAATAACAATAAACAAACACTCACAACCTCCTAATACACTCACAATCTCTCTGGCACGACACTCTCAAACAAACGATGACGAAACGAACAGTATAATCAATAGAAGCGAAGAACGATGGCGATAAAGCACATAGTCAACGAGGCACGAGGCAAAGGCTGAGTGTTTGGGGTGGTCCTTATTAGGGGTCGACCGATTATCGGCGCCGATATTAAGCATTTTTATTGTTATCGGCATCGGCCATTTTCAAAACCGATTTGCCGATAAAACCATTTTATTTTGAAATGCGCGATCTGGCACTGATCCAGCCACCTCAGTCAGAGCGCACCGCTCTGTGGCCTAGACTAAGCCCCGCCCATCGTCCGTCTGATTTGTTGGGAGTCACGAGCCTGGCCAATCAATACGGCTGGCGCGGCTGGAAAATGTTCCGCTCTCACACCGAAAGCACAGGAGCTGCTTCAGTGATCATCATCACACATCAATAAGTTATCTCTCGAAGGTAAGAATGCAGTAAACGTTCCTGAAGTTGCAATAAATCACTACACTGAAGTTGCAAAACACCTAAATATAATCGATTTATGATGACAAGCCCCGTTCAGTTATTATACTGTGAATTCCCGGTCAATGTCCGTCATTGCAGTGATATGCTTTAACGGATCATCACATCAGTGCTGAGATAGTGAAACTAATACCTACTTCTCTCACCATTCGGCCAACTTAACGTTATATTGTGAATGAATGAATTCACTCACGTCTGCTGCGTTTTTTTTTTGTGTTGTTCACATAGCTTCACTGAACAGCGTCCGTTCCGTTAGGGCTCTTAGTCAAAAAAATTGCGCATATTTGGAGAAATATTGCTTTATTCTAACATGATTGCAAAATAATTTATCATACAGATTCAGAATTACCATTATGCAATTTTGAAGAGCTGAAAGGGCATCAAGCGCGAGCTCTGACGCCCTGACGCGACACGAGCTCCCTATTCCTGATTTAGTTATCTCCGCGGCCGCGCTCTCTCATTTGACTAATAACCCTATGCTAATAACGTAAATTGTCAATAATCTCACATTGCACGTTTCTGGATGACGCTGTCCTGTATACTTCCTAGTTTGTATCGCCGTGATAAACAGTCAAACAAACATTTTACACATCAAAAAAAAAAAAAAAACACTATTACAATATGGGTTGTGTGTGATTTTAATGCAATTCTGGGTTGCAAATAAAATGCTAAATATAACACACACACACATATATATACATATATATATATGTATATATATGTGTGTGTGTGTGTGTGTGTGTGTGTGTGTATATGTGTGTGCTTTTTTAGTTAATCCATTGATGTGCATTATTTTCATTTTTACACTAGACACATATCGGTTCAAAATATCGGTTATCGGTCTCCTTGATCTGTAATAATCGGTATCGGCATCGGCCCTGAAAAATGCATATCGGTCGATCCCTAGTCCTTATGTACAGGTCAGGTGCTTAGTTGGACCAATCAGTGTTTCCTGAACCGTAACTGGAAACCACGCCCACCTGGAACACAGACATGACTATACACACAGAAAGAGTATACACAGACAATGACAAATGAAAAGACAAAGTACCCAAGGGTCTTAACACTGCCTTGATAATATCCACTGCTTTTGCATCATTCGTTCCGTCCACATTTGCAATCATCGTCACCTTTCTCAGGTACTTTCTCCTTTCCAAGCTTTTCCCCTCTTCTCCATCCTTTCCATTTCCAGCTCGTTTTCAGTGTGTTCCAGTCCACTGTCATTGTTTTTCCATGTCTCTCCAGCCATTTCCAAGTCATTAACCATAGATCCGTCCATTTTAAACAAACAACAACAAAAAAAGAGAAGAAAAAATGCGCGCACACACACAAAAAAAGAGCGAAATAAAAAACCACCTTCCAGACCATATAGACAATGGATGGTGATAAACAATTTCTCAGCCTGTTGTTAAGATCTGTGTCGCTGCAGGTAGCACAGATAAGTGACAGCAACAGTTCATGAACTGTATGAATATGAATACAGAAGCATGATCCCTGATCCTTCACCCGTGGGACCCCAGTTCCTAAAAGAAAATCAAAAACAAATAAATCTTATAAACACAAATAAATGAAATCACAGTTAAACTGAGTCACAGTTCCATCATAAAGGTATATAAATATGCGTACAGGTGCCTCTGCAGGAAGTGGAATTAAAATCAGATCTTGTCTCTGGCATTGTTAAGTTCGCAAACAGTTGCCTGGTGCTGGAATAGATTTTATAATTACCTTGCTGGTGGCAAAGTTTTTTTCAAGTCCATTAGTGATGCACAAACCCATGGTGAAGGAACAGCCTGATCTAGTTTTTTTTTTTTTCCATTTTTTTTTTTTTTTTTTTTAAATTAGAACTTCAAAAACAGAACAAAGTCAACGTACAGTCAAAAATACATATATAGAGAAAATAGACAGCCAGGGGGGAGGCTATAAAATTATATAAATATATTAAAGGACTCAAACAGAAACAGTTTTAATTGCTTTCTTATTATTTGAATGAAGAATAGTCTTGATATATATTTGCATTTCTTTTTCAAGAACCAAAAACAAAGGATGAGTTTTACTGTACTTACATTTATGTATGTGAAATTTACAGCCTGATCTAGGTGTTCAGTTTCCTTCTGTTTTTCCAGCATCCAAAATTGAGAAGTTATTAATCTCTGATTTGTTTTTTAAACGCAGAATCCAAGACTAAAGAGGCAAAGTCATGTGAAGCATGCAAAGTAACAGAGACTTCACTGATTCCTGAAGCTCCTTTAAATGTTGGTAAGGAGAAGTTAGCGGCTGAGCAAAAATCAGATGTTTCCTTAGCAGGATGTGTTAAGACAGCGGTTAATGTGAAAAATGGTACAGACACTAGAGTAGGGTATTTTTAGGAAAATGATGTGCTAATGCGAAAATGGAAACCGCATTATGATGAAAAAGGTTTGAACAAGATGTTTCAAATTGTCTTGCATTTCCACTATCGCTTTCCAATTTTAAAATTGGCACATGAAAATCTCATCACAGGTCATGTAGGAGTGACAAAAACCTTTCGTATTTCTAAATTGCGGATTTCTAAATACTTCTTTTGGCCTGGTCTTCAATCCTCCGTTGCTAACTTCTGTCGCTCTTGTGATGTGTGTCAGCGCATTGGAAAGCCTAATAAGAAGGTGCCCGTTGCCCCTCTGTATCCTATACCGGTAATAGAGGAGCCATTTGAACGACTTGTTGATTATGTGGGTCCGCTGCCCAAGTCCAAATCAGGACACCAGTATGTGCTAACAATCGTATGTAGCCACTAGGGAGATGAGAGCATCTGTATTATAGTATAGTATAGCATCTGTATTATAGTATAGTATCTGTATACTTACTATTGGAGAAAGCGTAATGGCTAATCACATGCTCACCTCTCAGCCTATCGTGTAATGGCAGTGACATCAGTCGCAACATTCCTTAGTCTTCTCTTAAATAAATACAGCAAACAGGCTGTCGATTAATTAAATGATTGGCTATTTCCCCACAAAAGCTGTTTAATCAGCATAGTGAAGCATCTCATCCATTGACATCCATTAAAAAAACAGTCTCTGGTCTCATTCCCTGTGTACTGCCGGAGGCAGATTGTTAGCATTAGCCGTTACGCTTTTTTTGCGAAAGGTTGCAGGCTTTCCTCAGAGATTGTATTATTATAAGGAGATAAGAGGGTCTGTATCTCTTACCATTGGAGAAAGCGTAACGGCTAACTTAATCATGTGCGGCACCTCTCAGCCTATTGTGTCGCCATTCAAAACTCCTCCCTGCATACAGCCCATAAGCATTAACCATTTCACTTTTTTGGCTAAAGGTTGCAGGCTTGCCTTCCAGTGGCTTTGTCACTACTGCCAAATTACTTTCTGGAATGTACCAACTCAAGGGCGCGCTCATTTGCCATGCGTGTCTCTCTAGCCAGTCCAGTGTTGTTTGCCGTTAATACATCCATTGTTTGTAAAGAAAAAAGAAAAAAGGTTAACCACCCTCCAGCCAGCAAATAATGCTGTTAGGTGGTCTAAAATTGAAAAAAAAAAAAAAAAAAAAAAAAAAACTTTCAAAAGACAAACAAAATACTCCACAAAAAGTATACAAAAACTCCAAAATAAACAGAGGTGTGGGAGAGCCTTCCTCTCCCAATTGCTGCCAACTCACTTCCTGTCTGCTCTCTAGTGCGCTCAGGGTGGTATGGCCGTAAGCAAAAGCTGCGGCCAAGAGTGGGCTATTTAAAATGTTAGCGCACTAATGCAGTGGTTCCCAGTCACATTCCTGGAGGCCCCCCAACACTGCACATTTTGCATGTCTCCCTAATCAAACACACCTGATTCAAGTCATCAGCTTATTAGTAGAGACTTCAAGACAGGGGTAGCTAACATCGGTCCTGAAGAGCCTCAGTCCTGCAGAGTTTTGCTCCAACCCTGATAAAAACTCAGCTGCCTGTATCTTTCTAGCAACCCTGCAGACCTTGATTGGCTTGTTCAGGTGTGTTTGATTAGGGTTGGAGCTGAACTCTTAAGGACTGTAGGTGTTTCTCAATACCAAGTTCGCAAACTTCGGACTTGCATCCTTGGTAGTTAGGACTTGCCGGACACAAGTCTTCACTTCAATAAAATGAAACATAACCACACACAACCCTCTGTATCTTTTTGTTAAATGTCAGTTTTAATGATCAATAATAGCCATTATAAAAGGTATAAGAATATACAATAAGAAATAAAGCAAACAATTCAATCAAGCGTACAAAATCAGCACTTTAGTAGGCTACAATGGTAAATTTAAAAACGTTATGAAAAGTCACTTTGCCCTCAGCCAAAACAATTTGCCACGGAACAAATTATAGATTCATGAGATCAAAGTTCACCCATTAGATATACAAAAGACGAATTATGTCATGTTTAACCACTACAGAGACATCAGAGCCAGCGGCAAATGTCAGTACGACTAGCCGAGGTAAGGCTGCTCTCAGCTGGGTACATGAGCGCTGAGCGCCCGGTGATCGTCTGGATCTCACAACTCTGACAACGTCAGATCAAATTTTCAAATAGGTGCTCTCTTTGTCAATAAACCACAAATTTGAGCTTTAAACCAGTAAATTCTCGCCAGAAAAACTCTTAAAACTACATATCATGACATAACAGTAATATGTTTAAATTACACAGTTTACTCCTTTACTATTGATGCTTGCTGGTTAGTGCGAGATGCATTCTGGGATACCTGGCTGTCTCAAGTCCGCACAAGTCACCTCTTGATGCATCCTCGATAAAAGGGGCAGATCAAGGACACATCCGGGGATTTGAACTGTACTTGGCTAGATGTGAACTTTGAATCGGAACAGTACTTGGACAGCGACTGATGACGTTTCACAAGAACACAAGACAGACAAGAACGCATATTGAGAAACGGCTTGTGGCTCCAGGACCGACATTGGCCAACCCCTGCTCCAAGACATGAAATACATGTGTCAGACAAAGGAGACATGCAAAATGTGCAGCCTCCAGCTACGTGTTTGGGAACCACTGCACTAGTGAAGTGAAAGCAAAAGTTTACAGCACCTGGTATTCCCAGGCGGTCTCCCATCCAAGTACTAACCAGGCCCGACCCCGCTTAGCTTCTGAGATCAGACGAGATCAGGCGTGCTTTTTTTTTTCTTAGAAATTTCAATCAATAAAACACAAAAAAAAAAAAAAATACAGTTTTTCTTGAAATACAATTACATGTATTTCATAGTCAAAATAAAATCACCATACAAGAGATTAAAAGTTGTTGCTAAAGGAACATTCATAAAATTCACATCACAGAAGCATCTTTTTAACACGTTCATAACACAAATTTAACCCAAGCGTTCATCTTCTCCTGGCATGTAAAAGTGCTTTTGTTTAAAAATACATATAACATCTTCAGTAAAAATTTGATAAAAATCCCCCATCTTGTCCTCCGATTTCCACATAGTCTTCTACCATCTATTTAAAAAGCACCCATAGGTTTTAGTAAAATCTCTGTTTCTGGCTACATTCCTTCTTTTCCATATTGCTTTTTTTGCCAGGATTAAAAACAAATTCTCAAGTTTCTTATTTTCTTTGTTCTCTGTCATTCCCAACATAAAAAATCTCTTCCAGTCAGTAACCTCTTCATTTTCCCTTAATTCTTTGACAATTTCTTTGTTCATTAAAAAATGGGTTAACCTTTTCGCATAATAAAAACAAATGTAAATACCTTCATCTTCTTTTTTACAGACTTTACATTGGGCATTTTTTTTCCTTCTGCATTATACACAATCTCACTTCTGTATAGATCACATTTTGTCTGATAAAATAGTCGAAACATTCTAAATCTACATCCAACCATTTCCATGTTCTGTTCTTCCAAATGTCTTTCTCTTCAATTTCATTAAAATGCCTTAACCAGATCTGGTTGGCAACAGGTTTTTTAAAAACTCCATTTAAAAACTCAGAGAACAATTTTTTACAGTACCCAAATTGAAATCCACCCTCTCCTTGACGATTTCCTCCAGCCATTGCCTTGGGATTGCTTTCTTGACATCTACATAATAATTTTTTAAAGCCATCACAATAAAATCCTCCTTCTCCTCCTCCATCACATCTATAATCACTTGGATCTATAATCACTTGAAATCTCTCTTTCAACTCCCATAAAACATCTCTCACTTTTACAATCCCCACTTGTAGCCACTTCTTAAAATAGATATCTTGCTCGTGTATCTTTATTTTGTCATTTAAAAACAGTGGCTGATTTAAAATCGCTTCCCTCCCCTCTGGAATAAAATCCACCTCTGTTAGAAAAAGCCTCCAAACATTTAAAACCTCTTTATAAAACTGTGGAATCCCCTCTATCATCCAACTTTTCAGTTTCATCTATAAAATGTTTTCCCCAAGGTTAAAATTCCCCACATTTATTTAAATAAAAACACATCAATTTCTTCCATTCAACTTTATTCTTGTCATCCAAATATTTCCTAACCACTTTTACCCTCATGCTTTTCATCTTCTGTTTCACATCAACTAAACCCATCCCTCCCTCTTCTGGTTTTCCTATCAGCGTATAGTACGCTATCCTTGGAGGCTTTTCTCCATAAAATTTTTTTATTAAACCATATGTACAGTCTTTACCATCTTACATTAGGGATTCTACTGATTTCATTAATAAGATTTCTGAGTTACATGATTTACCAGATCTGTCTTTTGTGGTGTATTTAATTTTAAGAAAAATACAAAAGTATGTTATTGAGTTTCTATAAATGCCATGTTGCATAGGTTGTCATTCAGGAAGATTGTAATTATGAAAATCGGTTATGTATGTGTTAAACTGAGTAGAGCATTAGTGCCCCCTCCTGGCTGAGTGTTTTATGAGCTGGTGAACCTGTTTTGATGCATGGTGCAGATTACAAAGACGATTATTAAACTTTGGTTTTGTTTCCTTCAACCATGGCTTCAGTGAGTCCATAAATTAACTTTCTGCTTCTTCGAAATCCCAGGTGGCTGCTCGGCCACAACATCTTTATTATTAACTTTGGATATAATGAGTCTATATACTAACATCTCACATGAGAGAGGACTTAATGCCCTTAGACATTACCTCTCTGCACGGGGCGATGTCATACCACCTTCAGAGTTTATAATTGAGATGGCCTCATATGTTTTGAAATATAATTATTTCAGTTTTGATAAAGATTTTTTTCTTCAGATTAGTGGTACGGCAATGGGTTCGATTTTTGCTCCCAATTATGCCAACTTTTTTATGGGTTTTTTTGAGCATTATGTATTTCATTTTGAAAAAAATCTTTTGGGAGATTATAAATGAGGTTCGTGAATTTGTGTCTATTTTAAATAATTTTGTTGACGATTTGGAATTTACCCTGGAGGTTAACACTTCCAGAGTACATTTCAGGGTAAAGAAAAGAAAATGAAATCATTAAACAAAACATAACAATGAGCATATAACAAAAACAGAAATATAGCTTTAAATGTTAAAAATGGGTGCGTGAATTAATGTGCGTGCATTCAAATGCCCGCGTTTGTTTGCAAGAGTGTGTGTGTGTGTGTGTAAACAGTATTAAAATCTCCCATTAAAATGACTGTTTACCATTTTCTTACTTTTTTTTAATTATTTTTTTTTTTAAAGTCCATCTTCTTTCTTCATTTGGTGCATGAGTATTATAAATAATCAAATTCTCTTCTTTTTCTATTTTCTCAGTCATACTTTTCCCTACCCCATCTTCAAATATCATTTGTTCTTTTCCACATACTCTTCTTCTAATTAAAATTGCTACCCCACAACATACAGTGTCCTTTCCATTATTAAAATGTATATTACCATCCCATTTTGTTTGAAACCTTTTCACACTTTTGTTTCCTCCAATACAATCACATCGAGCATCTTTGCATAAACCCTCCATCTTTTCAAATTTCTCCATATTCAATAAACCCCTAGCATTCCATGATACAATATTTAAAGGTGCCCTAGAACGCTTTTTCACAAGATGTAATATAAGTCTAAGGTGTCCCCTGAATGTGTCTGTGAAGTTTCAGCTTAAAATACCCCATAGATTTTTTTTTTATTCAGTTTTTGAACTGCCTATTTTGGGGCATAATTATAAATGCACCGATTCAGCGCGTCCCCTTTAAATGCTCGCACTCCCTGCCCCCAAGCTCGCAACTCTATAATACATTGCATAAACAAAGTTCACACAGCTAATATAACCCTCAAAATGGATCTTTACAAAGTGTTCGTCATGCAGCATATTGGATCATGTAAGTATAGTATTTATTTGGATGTTTACATTTGATTCTGAATGAGTTTGAGGCTATGCTCTGTTGCTAAAGCTAACATTACACACTGTTGGAGAGATTTATAAAGAATGAAGTTGTTTATTAGTTATACGGACTGCAAGTGTTTAAAAATGAAAATAACAACAGCTCTTGTCTCCGTGAATACAGTAAGAAACAATGGTAACTTTAACCACATTTAACAGTACGTTAGCAACATGCTAACGAAACATTTTGTTGTGTTATATCAAGAAAATGCAATTACCCTGCCTCCTTGTTAAGATTTTGGATGTCTGTTGCTACACATTCGGCCAATGTATTAAATATTAGGCATTGCTTACAATATTATTGTTATTTATATTTGTTTGTTTCTAAGAAATGCATTATACTGTATGGCCAGAGATGTACAGTTATTGTTAGATATGTGTGTGTGCCTGTCCATGAGAAGGAGGAGCAGAACTGGACTGCAGCACACAGAAGTGTGTGTGGTTCTATGTGTGTGTGCTTTGTGCTCAAGGACACAGAGAACTGTGGTTCTACTCCTAGAACCTTATAAGGACATCAGCCATCTTGGCGGAGTTTACTGGAGTTCAAGGACACAAAAGCCAGACAGCTTGCACCTGCGAGGCCTTGAGAAGTGTCTGGAAACTTTGGGAAAGTTACAGCGTATGTCAATCAAGAAGATAACGTAACGTCTGTGATAAACAACACGAGTATAAAAGACTGATGAGCTGATTGCCTCTTGGGATACTGATACATCAGTACCCCCGACGCCTAGAAGCCCAGAGCTGAGGACAAGAAACCCCAAGCTGAAGATGGGAAGCCCAGAGCTGACTACACCTTTGACTCAAGAGTGATTACTGTATTTTATACTTTAATGATGAAGTTTTATTTGCCTTCACATTTTTGTTTATTATAAAAGAAAAGTAACCAATTAAAAGAAATTTAATTGATTACAAAAGCTGCCTACCTTAGCTTGATTTATAGTGTTTTAAGACTTTGAACAAGAACATACCACAGAGGAGTCTTCTGACCAAATTGTAAGTATTTAAAATACTTATAATTTAGGCCAGACTCGACTTACTTTACCTAACCTGAGAATAATAAATAATAAGGTTAAAAGGTGTTAAGATCAAAATAGACACCGTAAAACAATTTAGAAAGACAGTTTACAAATATCACTAAAAATATCATGATATCATGGATCATGTCAGTTATTATTGCTCCATCTGCCATGTTTCGCTATTGTCCTTGCTTGCTTAACTGCATAAAGTCTGTAGTTTCGGCTGTGCTGCTTCAGACGTTAATACTGGCTTGTCTAATGCCTTGAACATGAGCTGGCATATGCAAATATGGGGGCGTACATATTAATGATCCCAACTGTTGCGTCACAGTCAGTGTTATGTTGAGATTTGCCTGTTCTTCAGAGGTCTTTTGCAAAAAACAAATTTCCATGTCATTTCCATGTACTGAACTCTAATTATTTAAATATGCCGAGGTAAATTCAATTTTCAATTCTAGGGCACCTTTATAGACATAAAAATAAAAGGTACAAAATTAAAACCAACTAAATCAAGTCTCTTCTTAGCAGCAGCTTCTACATTTGGTATTGCCTTAGTTAGCCTTCTTCTTAATGTCTCTCTTCTGTCCATTCTACAGTCCATTTTCTCCACTTCTTTCTTTCCCTCAATTGTTTCTTTCTTTTCTTCCTCATTGCCTTTTACTTGTTCTTCCTCCATTTCCGCCAGTGTTTCTTGTGTTATTTCCAGTGGTGTCCATATTTCTTCCGCCATTGATCCTTCCTGTTCATTCTCCTCCATTTCCTCCTGATTCTCCACATTAGTCTCTTTGTTCTCTCTGTTTTCTTTCTGATCTCTCCAACATTTCCCAGTTCTGTTTCTTTCAACATTTGCCTCTATATTTGGCATTTCATCCCCATCCTCTATCCAACATTCGTATCTTACCATCACCTTACTACACTCCGGGGATTTCACTGCATCGCAATCCTCGCACTGAAAACATTTGAACTCCGGACAGTCTTTGAGCACATGTCCTGTACCCATGCACAGTCGACAGGTTTTAATCTACCTATCATGCATAATCCAGGAAATATTGCATTCCTTCCTCTGTGGGATATTAGGGAGGGATATTACCTCTTTAAGGAATTTAACCCTTAGGTTGCCAGGTTGTGCCATCTGTGATCTCAGTGCCCGGATACATTCTCCTTCTGATGTCAGATGCTGGTTAGAGCTGCACGATTAATCATATCGCAATCGCAATCGCGATGTCAAGCTTGTGTGATTATATGACGCATAATGCTGCGATTTTATGAAATAAAAAAAAATATATATATATTTTAATAAATAAATAAATGTGTGACAACCCATTCTCTAGGACCTGTTTGCCCATTCTATACAGCGCTAATAAAAAGAAGACCAGTCAGTTTCAGTTTAGGCAGTGGCACGTGTGGCGCGCATGGTCATGTCATGACTTTTCCCGGTGTCCAGCACAGAGAGTGGGGTAAAGATGGATGCGGGGCAAACGAACACTGAACTGGTGGCAAGAAAAAACGCTACCTCTGTTATATGGCGATATTTTGGCTATAAGTTATCCGACACTGAGCAGAGAGAGGTACTGTGCAGAATTTGCAAAAATAAAGTTGCTACATCACGTGGCAACATGACAAATTTATATCAGCACCTGAAACAGCACAGAGAGAAGTACAATGAATGCATGGCGGTTAAAGCCCAGATTAGTAAAGAAACACCTGAACAAAAAGAACAATCTGTACGCGGAATGGAACAAACCACAATTACAGATGTGTTTGAGAGTGTTACGCCATATGAAAGGTCATCACAGAGATACAAAGAAATTACCGACTCAATTACGCACTGCTTGGCAGGAGACATGATGCCCATATACACCGTCAGCAAAGGGGGATTTAAGAAAATGATCCGCACATTGGACAACAAGAGGTACCAGCTGTCCTCGCTAAATTATTTCTCTCAAATTGCAATCCCTGAGCTTTACAACAAATGCTGTGGCGAGGTTCAACTGGAAATGGCTACAGTGACGTTCTTTTCAACAACTACGGACCTGTGGTCAAGCAGAACAATTGGACCCTATATTAGCCTACTTTTAGGAGTACAATAGTATAAATTATTTTACTGTTTATTTGGGGTTTTGGGATAGTTGTACCATCAATTTAAGAATAACGTAATTTTAAATACAGTGTAGAATTATGTGTGCCATAAATCATACTAAGAGTGGCCTATTTTATTTAGGGCTGTGTATGTATAGGGTTAGTATAAATGACACATCTGCCACAGCTACTGCTGCACTATCATTTATAAGGCTTAGAGTGGTGGCATATGAATATTAAAGCAAAATGCTTTGTCCAAGGTTCTCTCTGCAGATCGCAAAGTGCGACACCTACTCCTCTCATGGCAGGACCTGGAGGTCCTGGAATCTGTGAACAAAGCACTCAGCCCACTCCAGGACTTCACGGATGCCCTGTCAGGTGAACACTATGTGAGCATATCTTACGTGAAGCCTGCTCTGCATATTTTGAACACCTCAGTGCTGGCTGAAGAGGAAGAGGACACTGGCCTGACCAAATCACTGAAATCAAAAATTCTGAACTACCTCAACGAGAAATATGAAGTCATGCAGGACCTGCTAAACATGTCCACATTCCTAGACCCACGGTTCCGAACACAATACATCTCTGCAGAAGAGACCCAGACCTTAAAGGAACGAGTCATCTTTGAGTTGATGGTGAGTGAAAACACAGTGTTTACTTAACTGGCTACAATTCCATGTAACAGATTTCTAAAACGTGCATTTTTAATTTGTTTCAGGAAATTCGTCAGCAGCAGCCTGTAGCCCAAACAAGCAATGCAGCAATGGAAAAAGGATAGCCTGGATGTGGAAAGTCCACCTGCTGCTAAAGCCAAGAAAAAAAACTCTGGCCAGTTTCATCAAGGAAAACCCACGCACAACACCAACAGCATCAACCACATTTGATCCCATGCTTCATTTTAGAGAAGCAGTGGCTGCTGAACTCAACTCTTACATTTACATGCCAAGTGTAGACCATGGAGAAGACCCACTGAAATGGTGGAAGTTTCACAAAATGCGTACCATCAACAAGCTCTGCATCAGAGAGAGCTTTTAGCACTAGTGGTAATGTTGTATCAAATCATCACTCCTGTCTGAAACCAGACAAGGTTGATATGCTTGTTTTTTTGGCAAAGAACTTCTCAAGTGATAAGTAGAGCTTTTTAATAAGGGGATTTGGAAGTACCAGTTGTTTCTTTGTTTTTGTTTTTTTAAATGACCAACAACAGTTTTAGTGGTTTGATTGAGTGTTTAATACCAAATAGTTACATCCAGCTAAAATGTCCCTGTTTGGACAGAATGTTCAAAATATCTTATTTTCGTGAACATACAAGTTCTTATTTATTGCATTATTTATTTTATTTAGCTGTACTATTGAGACGATAACAAGTTTGCAGTAATGCAAAGATGTTATTATTTAATTTTGTAAAAATATTTTAATTTGAAAATGCTGTGCATTTGTTTGTTGTTGCTAGTTTGAGTTGAGAATTACACATTTCAGTATTATCAGTAATCTGTGTGTGCATTTTCATTGAGAACCAAGCAAGATGACTCATGATACCATTTGTTTATTATATCGCTATCGCATATCGCAATCGCAATATTGACCTCAATAATCGCAATATGACATTTTCCCAAATCGTGCAGCCCTAATGCTGGTGTTACCCAATTTTTTAAATCTAAAATTTCAGAGTCATCAATGTATGCAGGCAAATGTATAAAAGAAACCACGTTTTCTCTTATTTGCAACTGTCATATTTCGCACAATTTTCCTTTTATCGTCAGTCCCTCATCCAAGTCCTTGCACGCATCTTTGTTTATCAGTGTTATTTCATATTCCTTCCCTTGTCTTGATCTTACTGCCAGGATCTTTCCTTCACTGATCCTTTCATTCACTGCTTTTATAATGTCCTCCGCTCTTTCATCTCTCAGATCTGCCATATCCACAATCACCATCACCTCTCTGGAATAAATATTCTTATCCATTCGTCCATGTCCAACTCATTGTCTTTTTTCAGCTCCAATATCCAATTGCCCTCATCTTTCTACCAAGCTTTTAACCAGTTTTTTCCTTGCTTTTTCAATATTTGGTTACCTTTCTTGCTCTTCTTCTTTTGCTCGATGCCCCCGGATTGCCGCCGTCCTTGGTGTTTTCATTCTCTTTGTTCGTTGACCCATTCTTGTTCCTCCGCTTTGTCCAGTACATTTTGCAGACTCACAGTTATCTGCACTGGTGTCCTTGTCTCTTCTTTTTCTTGTGTTAATCCAGTCCTATCATATCCGCTGTCAGTGTCTATGTTTTCAGTGACATTTATCTCCAGTTCTCTGTGGTCTCCCTGTTGCTCGTCTTCATTATCACTCTCATGCATCCTCCCGCCTACCTGATCTTCCTCCTGTTGCTCTTTGTCCATCCAGCATTCACATTTGTCTAAGATCATCCTGCAATCTGGGCACCGCATTGCAGTCTCTTGCGAAATGGCCTCTTTCCCTCACATGTAGCACTTGTATTTCGGACAGTCTCTTATTATGTAGTCAGGGCTTATACACGGCCTACAGGTTTTAAAGGTGCCCTAGAACTTTTTTTAAAAAGATGTAATATAAGTCTAAGGTGTCCCCTGAATGTGTCTGTGAAGTTTCAGCTCAAAATACCCCATAGATTTCTTTTAATTCATTTTTTTAACTGCCTATTTTGGGGCATCATTATAAATGAGCCGATTCAGGGCTACTGGCCCTTTAATTCTCGTGCTCCACGCCCACGGAGCTCGTGCTTGCATTGAACAGTGCATAAACAAAGTTTACACAGCTAATATAACCCTCAAATGGATCTTTACAAAGTGTTCGTCATGCATGCGGCATGCATGCGTCGGATTATGTGAGTATTGTATACTGTTATATTGTTTACATTGATTCTGAATGAGTTTGAGGCTGTGCTCCGTGGCTAACGGCTAATGTTACACTGTTGGAGAGATTTATAAAGAATGAATTTGTGTTTATGAATTATACAGACTGCAAGTGTTTAAAAATGAAATAGCGACGGCTCTGTCTCCGTGAATACAGTAAGAAACAATGGTAACTTTAACCACATTTAATAGTACATTAGCAACATGCTAACGAAACATTTAGAAAGACAATTTACAATATCACTAAAAATATCATGATATCATGGATCATGTCAGTTATTATTGCTCCATCTGCCATTTTTCGCTATTGTTTGCTTGCTTATCTAGTTGTTGATTCACCTGTGCAGATCAGACATTAATACTGCCTGCCCTTGTCTAATGCCTTTCATAATGTTGGGAACATGGGCTGGCATATGCAAATATTGGGGCGTACACCCCGACTGTTACGTCACAGTCGGTGTTATGTTGAGATTCACCTGTTCTTCGGAGGTCTTTTAAACAAATAAGATTTATATAAGAAGGAGGAAACAATGGAGTTTGAGACTCACTGTATGTCATTTCCATGTACTGAACTCTTGTTATTTGACTATGCCAAGATAAATTCAATTTTTCATTCAAGGGCACCTTTAACCTGCTGACTGTGAATCACACTAAAGTATTGACGACCTTCTTCCATCTCCATCCTCATCCTCGTGCTGTACGGTAAAGAAGCCCCTTCCTTCGGAAACCGAACTCTTAGAAACCTTGTTCTATCTTCTATACGGGTACCTGGGTAGAATCTTCGCCTTGATAATGTCCTACACTTTGCTGTCCTGTATCTCTGACAAATCCACCACCACCGTTGCTTCTTTTGTGTCACGTCTCTCAGTATAATCCTTTTCTCTTTGTTGTTTTTCTGCTTGCCGCCTTGTTCCTCTTGCCAGATCCATATCAGTTGCCATTAATTTGTCCATTTACAAAAATCAACAAATCCCTCCGAAACAGCAAAGTTGTTGGGAGGATATAAATAACTCAAAAAGTAGCAAAAACTAAAAACAAAACATGTATTTTCACAAAAACAAAGTAACAAAAACAAAAAGTTTTTGCTACTAAAACCCAGGAAGAAGCTTGTTGTAGTCCAAACGGTCATTTTGTAGGCATTAAACTGCCATAACTGTAAAAGACATATCTCTGTTTGCATTGAACTTTCAGTGCTGTAACTTTGCAGATACTGTTTATGCTCAAGCAGCAACATTACACACTAACTAAAGATAAAACAGTGAAATTGCAATGAACAACCCCTTTAAAGATTTTAGCCAACAGATTGAAAGAAGTAATGCCAAATATAATAAAAACAAATATGGGGTAAAAGGGAAAGACATAGCAGATACAACAATAAGCATAAAAGATATGATAAGGTACATGTTAGAAAAAAAAACAAAAAAAAGTTATGTAATTATTTTAGGTTTTGAAGTGTTTGATTTTCAGTGTAACATGAATATTTATTTGGTTTTAGGGAAAACTTTAGTAAATGGATTAAAATTTTATACAAAGGTGCGATAACGAGAATAAAATGTAGTGGGTTTTTAACAGAGTGTTTTAAAATAACCAGATCAATAAGTCAAGAATGTCCACTGTCTGTGTTCGCTGGTTGCTGAACCTTTAGGCGTAGCCATAAAAGAAGGAGAAAAAATAAGAGGAATGAAGGAAGGAAGCAGTGAAGACGACAAAATATTTCAATATTCCAAACAATGAGCACCTGGAAATTTGTAATTAATGTAAAGTATGACCTGCAAGGCAGAGAAAACATTTTATATCAGCCTTTATTCTTAAACAATGTCATTTTAAATCAAGGTAAAGAGATCTTTAAAAAAAAAAAATTGGGGGGAATTACAAGGGTAAGAGATGTTTTATATGAATTTAAAAAAAGGGTTTTTACCTGTACAGTATATAGTAGATGTAATGGAAGAGGCAAAGGAGGATTTTAGCAGACAAGAGATAATAAACAAATATGAAGTAATTAAAAAGGCAATACCCAAAGACTGGATAAAAAGAACTGAAAACATGGAAGAGGGGAAAAATAGAAAAGAAGTGTATGTGAAGTTGGGAGTTTTAGAGACAAGCCTATTGTAAATGAGTACTGGCAGCAGAAATTCAAAGATTTAAAAGAAGAGAATATTTGGAATAGTATGAAAGGAACAATAATAAAGACAAATTTGGAGTGCTTGGGATATTTTATTAGACACAAAATGGTTTTTACAGTTGTTTTACTGAACAAATTTGGGATGGAGCAAAGTGCAACATGTAAAGTGTGTCAAGAGGATGATGAAGGGTTTTTACATTTGTTTTTACACGGCAAAGAATTGGAATATTTTAATGGGAAATGTAAAAGTATATTTGAAGATTTAAAAAGGAAGCAAAACGATGAAGATTGGAATAAGGTGGTGATGCTGGGATTAGAAGTAAAAATCTAGCTTCCACCAGACTGCTTTCCGTATTCGTGTGTAAAACTCTTGCAGTTCAAAAAGCTTACGCTACGTCCTACGCCTTCCCTATTCAACTTACGGAAAAAGTGTAACGGACACGCCGTCAGTTTACACTTTCTTTGTAATTTGAATATGGAAGGCTTTCTGGCGGAAGCTAGATATTTTACTTTATAACTTGTATAATATAACTTGGATAATTTTAATTATGTTGTCTACCCTGACTAGGCAATTAAGTTTACTGTTCTTTGAATTTTAAACAGCAGTTTTTGAATTTTTGTCAAAGTTTTAAAGAAATAGTTGTTGATATAGAATAGAAATGTGTGATGAAATTGTTTTAATGTTATTTGGACTTCAGCACAATGCTTTTGTTTTAAAATTTCCCTTTTTGGGAAGTCTGTTAAAGTCTTAAAGGAATAGTTGATTTCTTGGGCTTAATGTTTTAATGTTATTTGGATGGCACTTAAGAAATAAGCAATAGATTATATATTTTATGGGGAAAGTGCAAGTCTGTATTTTTAATGTGATGCATTTAGACTGAACAGCACACTTCTGTTTTATGACAGAACCTGTTGTGATATGATTTTCAATAAATATTGTTAATATTTGCATCCTTTTCTTTCATCATTGCTTTAAGCTAATGTTTTTCCCTTGTCTTGTGTAAGTTTATTCATTTCAGCTCTGCGTACACCCCGACTGTTACGTAACAGTCGGTGTTATGTTGAGATTTGCCTGTTCGTCTTTTAAACTAATGAGATTTATATAAGAAGGAGGAAACAATGGAGTTTGAGACTCACTGTATGTCATTTCCATGTACTGAACTCTTGTTATTTAACTATGCCAATATAAATTCAATTTTTAATTCTAGGGCACCTTTAAATCATTTACTGCAATCGGTTTCCTCAAACCATTTGAGTAGCTATATAGTTGTGTAGACTTGGCTAGATTTATTATATGAACTCAAACCAGATAATTTGAATTAACTTAGAATGTTCAAGTTACCTACAGTGCCCTCCACAAATATTGGCACCCTTAGTAAATATGAGCAAAGGTGGCTGTGAAAAAAAATCTGCATTGTTTATCTTTTTGATCTTTCATTCAAAAAATTCACAAATTCTAACCTTTCATTGAAGGAAAGAATTGAAAATGGGGGGAAAAAGCTCATATGAAATAATTTTTTTCTCCAATACATGTTTGCCACAATTATTGGCATCCCTAAAATTCTTCTGAGTAAAATATCTCTGACGTATATTCCCATTCACATTTACATTTTTAGCACACCAGGGTGACTAGGAGCATGAAATTGTGCAGCCATGACTTCCTGTTCCACAGGAGTACAAATATGTGTAAACACAAAGGCCAAATCCCCTTAATCATTTATCACAATGAGAAAAAACAAATAATATAGTTCTGATGTGCAGCAAAAGATCGTTGAGCTTCACAAAATAGAAAATGGGTATGAGAAAAAAGCTAACGCATTGAAAATCCCCATTTCCACCATCAGGGAAATAATTTAGAAGTTTCAATCAACTAAAGATGTTACAAATCTGCCTGGAAGAGGACGTGTGTCTAAATCGTCCTAATGCGCGGTGAGGAGGAAAGTTTGAGTGGCCTCTTCAAGGATCACAGCTGGAGAATTGCAGAAATTAGTTGAGTCTTGAGTCTCAGAAAGCCTAAAAAATTACCAAACAGCACCTACATCTACACCTACATATAAGTTGTTCGGGAGGGTTTCAAGAAAAATCCTTCTTTGCTCATCCAAAACCAAACTCCAGCATGTAGGGCCTCGCTCGACAGAACTTACCAATGACTTTATCAATGAACAACATGATTGAACAAAGCTTCATTTGGTCCAAAAGATCCATTTCCTGACAGGAAACACCTAGCCTTAACAGAAGTGATGACGTGACTTCTTTTAACAAAGGACTCTGTCTAAAGGACTTCTTAGCTCATCAGCAATAAACTAATCAGAACCCATCACGTGGATCTGATCACATTAAATCTATTGATTCTCTCACAAAACCCTCTTGTATTATCGGACGGAACAGGAAAACACCCATCAACGGATTTAAAGACGAATCTGTCCTATCAATACCTCCCTTGTGTGAGCAATCCATCCTGACCCGGTCACTCGTGACTCCGGTCAAAGTGTAAACTATGCTTAAGGACTCAATCTTGAATCTCAAAAGGGACAATTGTCGATTACTTAAAGTATTAACTATATCCAATAACATTTGCTATGATGTGATTACTAACATGTTGGATTCAATGCATTATATGTTTGTATTCCTGTATGCATCTTCTTTCTCTTATAATCATTGTTTTTAATTAGGTCAGTCTAGTAATATGTGTGTAAGAAGTGTGTCGTGTTTGAGCTCTAAATACAGAGTTTATAATTCTCTGTAATTCTGTGTGAATGAAACATTGAAATTCAGTATCAGGAAAATATTAAGAAACCTTATATTGTTGTTGATAAAACAGGAGAATGTTCTGCAGATATCACGCGATGTGATCAATAGACAATAGACGAGGCGTGTCTAATCTCCGTAGCAACGTCTCATTGGAGGATCGCATCTGAAGGATGGACCCAAATTGCTCCTTTAAAACTATGCTTTCCCAATAGCTAGTTGTCAAAAGATATGTAAAAGATACGTCAAAGAATCGATATGCTGAAGAAGGGTTGAAGAACCCATCTAACTGCCGTGGCTGATTTCCATCTGACAGTCGCTGACTATCTTCATCCACGAGCCGCAACAGCCGTCACATCCCGAACCCTGAAACACTCCGTTAAACCTTTTGACCAAAGTCTCCAAAGAAGAGAGCCGCTTCAGCCAGACTCTCAGAACAGCGCGTTTCACCAGCCAACAACTTTAAAGCTTCCGCGCAACCCACGAAGGGCTTTCCCGAGAAGACGTCACCTGAAAGACAAACAATCCAAAACGGGATTCCGCTGCACACGAGTCACGGAACAACCCGGTTACCTCAGCTGTCAGAGCAAACGCAGGTACAAGCAAACTTCTCTCTCTCTTGCTGGAAACTGGTGAAACTCCTTGAAACCTAAAGAATCAAGCCAAAGCTCTGCTTTTGTGATTTTCCTCAGGTTGCGATGTTTAGTTAGTATTTGGGACTTTCTCCATAACTCATATCAACTCCGTGAATGTGTGTGTGTGTGTGTGTGTGTGTGTGTGTTTAGCCTTAGTTTCCTGTAATCATTAGAAGTAGTCAATAAATCTTGTTTTGATTTTCACATATACGAGTTTCTTGTGCTGTGTGTCAAATTACTGCCTTAAACTTAAAAGATCAAGTTACCTCTTGCTTATAATATAATAATTACAATAATAACAATAATCATAATAAAATATTGTTACTGTTGGCCGCAGAATATTTTCCAGAATTGGTAAAATACTCTAACCTCAATTTTCGCTGGACGAATAATTGATGAAGTGTTAAATATTAATTCTGAATCATTTACAGTGTTATGATTCAATTCTAGCCTGTAACAATAAATTGAGCTATAATAGCTAAGTCCTTACAAGCATTAGTTGTCAGACAAGACTGGAACTTCAAATGGGACCGGCTTCTGTGGTAAGATGAAACTAAAAAAATAGCTTTTTGGCAGCAAACCCACCAGATGGGTTTGGTGCACACATGGATAAAAAGTACCCCATGCCCACGGTTATATATGCTGTGAACCTATTTTTCTGCTGGAGGTCCTGGACATCTTGTTCTGATACATGGTATCATGGATTCTATCAAATACTAACAGATAAAAAATCAAAACCTGACCACTTCTGCTAGAAATCCAATAATGGGCAGTGGTTGGATCGTCCATCAGGACAATGATCCAAAACAAACATCAAAACCAACACAGAAATGTGTCACTGAGCACGAAATGAAGCTTCTGCCATGGCCATCCCAGTTCCCTGACCTGAACCCTAAAGAAAATGAGTGGAGTGAACTGAAGAGAAGAAGCACCAACATGGAGCTTGGAATCTGAAGGATCTGGAGAGATTCTGCATGAAGGAATGGTCTCTGATCTCTCCTCAGGTGTTCTCCAAACTCATCAGGCATTATAGAAGAAGACTCAGAGCTGTTATCTTGGGAAAAGGACATTGCAATAATTAGGTGCCAATAATTGTGGCCAACATGAACAAGAGAAAAACATTTATTTCATAATGAGCTTTTCCACCCATTTTCAGTTGTTTTACTTAAATGAAAGGTTAGAATTTTGTGTATTTTTTGAATGAAAGATCAAAAAGATAAACAATGCAGATTTATTTTCACAGCCGCCTTTGCTCATATTTACTAAGGGTGCCAATATTTGTGGAGGACACTGTATACTCTAAATGATTGACTAAATCAACACTAAATTATGAGTGAATATGACTCTATATATAAGTTCACAATACTCATATGTATTAGTTTTTAAACTTAAATGGTTTAAAGCAATTAGTTTCCTCAAATGGTTTGAGTTAACTTATTGGGTTTTACAGTGTGCAACTGTTCATTTATCATTATATTTCCCCCAAGTCTTTTAGCAGTTCATTCACATTTCTCAATGAGTCCTCTTTAGCTGTTTTTTTTTTCTTGCACCCTCCAAACTCAGTTTTACCTTAATCGATTGTCTTCATTTTATTAGTTTCACTGTTTTGTCCTCTTTTTCCTCTTCACTGTCACTCTCAGCAGTCTTTTGCTCATTCATAATTTTTGTTTGTTACCTTATATCCATAAAAATTCCAAAAATTCCCAGCGTGTCTATTTGCATCTCTACTTGGTCCTCTTGTTGCTTTTGCTCTTCCTGTAAGTTACATTCCCATCTTTGTTCTCCTTTGTCCTTTTCCTTTATTACATCTACCTGTCCCGTCATTGTTCCTTCTTCCAGTTCCTTTTCGCTGTCTCCTTCATGCACCTGCCCATTCATTCCTTCTTCCTCTTCTTCCTCAATTCTCAATTCTCATTCAACATTCACATTTGTTGAGTACTTCTTTGCAATTCGGGCACTTCACTGCTTTATAGTCCCTTGCAAAATGTCCCTTCTCATCGCACTTATAACACTTGAACTTAAAGATTTTAACTTCTCCAATTTTCTCGGCCACCGCTTTTATAATGTCCTCCACTCTCGCATCACTCACGTCTGTTAAATCCACTTTATCCTTTCCGTTTCTATCTCGTCGTCTTTGTTCCAGTCCAATTTCATTTCATTTGGTGTTCCTCTTGCCATTAATCAGTCCATTATAAATAAGAAAAAATGGGGGGTGGGGGGTGGGGGGGGTTCTTAAGCCCCCCAAACAGCATAAGCTGTTGGGAGCAAAACTCAAAAGTAAACAAAAAACTAACAAAATAGACACATATTCCTTCTTCCTTTTAGTCCAAGTAAAAATACCTTATTCCATTCAATTGGTTGTTCAGTTTTTCCCCCAAAAAGATTCCTTCTTTTTTTCACATAATGTAATTTATACAAAAATGAGACTCTGTCTGAAGAGAAAATTAAATTTTCTCAATCATTGGATCCATGTAACTTATTCTTAAATTCTCCCAAATATTTTCATTTGGGGTCCCCGGGAATAACCTATTCCAAATCCATTTGCTATTGGTTGAACAAAGACCATCATTTAAAATAATAATAATAATAATAATAATATTAAAACAATTTTAAAGAACATGATTGAATTGAAATTTTATAACAATTTCTTAAAAAAAAAAAAAAAAAAAACACTACAACCTTTCCCCGTCTTTATTTCCTATTCCTTCTATCCATTCTTGGGGAATTGCTGTTTTTATTTTTTTTTTTTTTTTTTTTTTTTTTTACAATACCCCTTTCTACCTCTTCCCCAATCCCTTCAATTTCATCTATTATACGTAGTGGTATAAAGCCATGTATAACTTCATATAAAACATCTCTAACTTTAATTATTCCTGCTGCAATCCACTGTTTAAAATATAATTCCTTATCTTCATATAAAATATTGGAGTTTAAAAACAATGGATGATTCAAAACTCGTTCATTTCTTCTGGCTTATACACAACTGTCAGCAAAAATTCTTTCCATGACCCTAGAACTTCTTAAGAATTATGGTCCTTTAACATGTGTTCCTTCAATTTCATCCATATTATTTCTCACCCATATTAAGACCTCCACACTTATTTAAAAAATTCCATCCTTCCACTCTTGTCTGTTATTTCTATATTAATAACAATTATCTGACTACCTTCATTTTAAAGAGGAGACAGAAAATATGAACATTCTGGGAATTGTAATTGGGAAAGATGAAAAGAAATCTAGAGACATAATATGAGATGAGATTTTAGGAGGAATGGAGAGAAAGTTGACTTTTTGGAGACAATGATTGTTGAATTTAAGGGGGAAATTTTTGATTGTGAATGCACTGATGCTTTCAAAAATGTGGTATGCATTGGATGTCACTTCATTACCAATTTGGGTTTATAAGAGGTTGAAAAACTAACTGCATCTTTATATAAAGCTCTAATACATTTTATAAAATTATTCCAAAAATTAAACCAAATTGCTCTAAAAGTTCAAATAAATAATTGTGTTCTACCCTATCGAAAGCAAATTTCGATGTTTTGCCATGAAACAAGAAGTTGTTGTAACTCGGGCATACAATGTACGATCTGTCTGAAACTTCACGTTTTATTAGAGTCCTGACCTGAAGACATCTACATGTCAATATTCAGTTACGGTCATAGCACCACCTGTGGGTAACAGGAAATTACATGTTTTACACTGTGATTAACTCCTCATAGAGATTTCACCAGAAGTACGTCATATATGGTCAGTCTAATCTTAAGGCCTTCGCGATGTTAAATTGCAAAGATCTTGAGTTTTTGTTGAAGGGTGTGTCCGTGGCGGACTGACAAAGTCTGATGTTTTGCCATGAAAGGAGAATCACATTTTGAGGGCCTAAACATGCTCGAAAACTCATGAAACTTTCCAGATTTGTCAGAAGTGGTGAAAATGTATGCCTGATATGGGTTTCAGAATTAGGTGTGGCAAAATGGCTCGATAGTGCCACCTACAAAATTTCAACGAAGTGCCCGACCCTGCGTTTCACGTACAAGTATGAAATTCGGTACACACATCTAACAGCCCAATACCTACAAAAAAGTCTCTTGGAGAAAAATCTGAAAACCAACAGGAAGTCAGATATTTTGAATTAACTTTGCAAAATTTGTGCAAATTTTGCCATTTCCAGACGTTGTATTTTAACGAACTCCTCCTAGAGCTTTAAAGGGGTGGTTACATGCGATTTCACTTTTTTAACTTTAGTTAGTGTGTAATGTTGCTGCTTGAGTATAAACAGTATCTGCAAAGTTACAGTGCTGAAAGTTCAATGAAAACGGAGATATTGTCTTTTAAAGTTATGGCAGTTTAATGCCTACAAAAACGGCCAGTTTGGACTACAACGCTTCTTCCCGGGTTGGTGACATCATAAACCCTTGCTATTAACATAAACACTGCCCCCGGGAACACGCAACAAAGTGGGCGAGGCCACGTCGCAGTCATTATGAAAGAGAGAGAGCTGTTGCAGTAGGCTAGAGTGTTGCAGACATGCCATCAAAACGATGTTATTTTCACCCTAAGTGCAAGACTTCTGTGTTTGGCCTTCCTCGGGACGCTGGACTTCGGGAGCAATGGTTACAATTTGTGTTTAATTCTGTTCCTGCTGATTACAATGCAAATTTAGCCATCTGTGCTGCACATTTCACGGAAGACCGCTTTAAGAATCTTCACGAGTTCAATACTGGATTTGCTCAAAGGCTCTTACTAAAAGATGAAGCAGTTCCCACTTTAAAGGCAGAAGATCGCGAACATCGTTTTTTTAATTTTTTTTATTTTTTGACGTTTCTGTTATTAGTGTACAGCGTTTAATTACATTTGTTGTGTTTGACCACATGCTAGTTCAGCTACAGTCATGCAAAACACGTTTGTGTTTGATTTGGCCAGTGCAGTAGAGAGGCATGGTTAGGTTTTGTAACGGGCTCATAATTTTAAATTTTTTGTGAAACATATTTGGCTATATTCATTCTACAATAACAAAAGTTACTGTTATACAGTTAGTAGAGATCCTTGCAGATCTGGACTCTGTATTGAATTAATTTTTCTTTCACAGACAGTAGATATCATTTGTTAAAATGATTTAATTATTTAATTTTGCCATTACTCTTTTACATTACAAATGTATTTTTTTGCTATATTTTCACAGTTACACATTCTTGTTTCTTAGAGTCAACCTCTCAGCAAGGTCCAAGTACCGAAGAGTTCATCGTTACATCTAAACTAGTTGAAGTTGGATGTCAGACAGATCCAATAAATACATATTCTGTTGCCATGGATACATTGCCCAAAATGCGATCAGTGGGCACTCAACTTTCTATTAATACACTGCAGGATTTCCACGTAAGGAGCAGAGGTATACAGACGTTAAATGTTCAAAGTGCTTTATGAAAGTAATTGTTAGTACAATGTATTTCATTCTAAGCTACTGTGTTGTGTATTGACAATTATGTGAGTTTGAAAGTGTCTTGTGTGTCTCCCAGTAAAGTTAATTTGTAGTAACATGACAGATGGTTTACAGTATTTTCTTTTGCCGGATATGCTGCTCTCTTCAACCCCTGTAAAGGGCTCAATGTTCAGACCAAGCAAGAGACCTCATCTGGTGTTGGAGGAGGAGGAGGAGGAAGAGGAAGACCCTGAATCAGAAGTACCAGTGGAACCCCATGACTCGACTGAGTCTACCATCACTGAGGAATCTGAGTTGTTGTAAGTAATAAATACATAACGTAACAATTCACAACTGAATTACTTTTCAATAAACGTTACAATATTATTTTTTAACATCATTTTTTTTTTTTTTTTTTTTTTTTTTTTTTTTTAGGATAGATCCACAGTCCAACTGGTGCGAAAGAAAATACATAGTTTTTGAAAGCTGCCTAAGAGAGTTATTTATGTCCTGTCCGATTTGTAAGACAAAGTGTGCCATCAAGACCAGGCAAATGGGGACTTTTGTGGCATTCATTCAGCTCTGTGATAAGTGTCAGTACCACAGACAGTGGCACAGCCAGCCCATTGTAGGGAGTACCCCAGTTGGGAGCCTTCTACTGACTGCTGCAACATATTTTAGCGGTGGATCCTTTGTTCAACTACAGAAGGTATTGAAAACCATATTATAATATCTTGTAATATCTTATAAGAAGAAGGTAATTCGGCCCACATATAGTTAATTTCTTTCCAGTCCGGCCCTCAAACTAAAACGAGTTTGACACCCCTACTGTAGATGCTATTTACACTAAGTAAAAATACCGATACATCCTATTTATACTAAATGACAATAGCAGCATTTTCACGATATGCTATTTATACTAGGTGAAAATAGCGATATATTCTATTGACACCATGTAAAAGTAGCCTATCAGTTCTTTGCAAGAAGTGTAAATAGTATTTAGATGCCTGTAGGCTACATTGTATTGGCAGATACTATTTGTACCTCAGTATTTTTGTACAGGATGCAATAATATCATAGAGAGTGATTATATTTATAAAAATTCTTAAATGGATGCTGCATTATTGGGAGAATAAAACCCCTCCACTTTCCACCAACCCTACTCATTGAACACTTTTAATATTATTAAACACTTGTTCACATTTTATTTTCACTTTTTGAACATTATTTTCATTTTATTGAAAATGTATGTGATGAGAAAATAGGAGTGAGCTCTATTATTGGGTGAGCTCGGCAAAATGCTGATTCGACCCCGCAGTGACCGCTGTAAAAGCCAAAATCTGAAACCCTACATGCTATTGTTGCACCTGCCATTCATCATTTGAAAAAATTCTATTATTACTATAGTTTATGTCGAAAGGATTATACATAACTTTATATTCTTTTACATTATTTTGGATGTATGTTTTTAAAATACCTTTTGTATTTCTTTGCAGCAGATGTTTTCAATTTCTTTTGGCATTTTTGCACAGTTGCTACATAAACACCTAAACAAACAAAAGTTAATAAAAAAATATAGGAGTTATACAAGTTGTTCATGCTACAAATAAAACAATACCTTTACAAACAAGCTACTACTCAGTCGTGTATTCGGCTACAGTAAAACTTTAACCAGAATAAAACTATATGAAAAGATAACTAACAGCAGTGACACTACAAAAATACTTGAAATACAAAAATACTTACCATTCACTAACGTTCATTAAAAGCCTTGCGTCAGAGGTTCTGCTTGACCTTCATCCCCGCTATCTGGGTCTGATTTGGGCTCAAATTGGTATGGCAATATTGACGCCATTATTTACACCGCAGATGTGACTTCTGCCCGTAATGGTAAAGGGCGTGGTGTTTCCGGACAACCTGTGCTTGGCACTTCAGCCAATAAAAATACATGAAACTACATTTGGCCATCTAACCAATCTAAGACCACTGCGTTTTTCGGAGGGATGGGCTTCATAGAAGCAGGAAGCGAACGAGCCGTTCAAAGGACAGTGGAGACAGCGGTGTGGAATAAAGGTAAAATATAAGAAAAATACAGCGTTTTTTTTAAAAAAAGAAGTATTAAGTTGTTATATATGTTATACTGCGCCCCATAAACACAATCAAGCCTAGAAAAAAAAACACTGAACCACCCCTTTAATCAGATCAACATCATATTTGGTCAGTCTAATCCAGGGGTCTCAAACTCAAATTGGCTGGGGGCTGTTTCTGTGATTGACACCTCATAGGAGGGCCATTTTAACATTTAGGCACAAGAAAGCACAAAATTTCTGAAAATTACCTTCCCTTTGCATTATTTCTCATTTACTTCAAACTTCAATACTTAACAAAAAATGGAAACAGCAGTGTCTCTACCATTATTGCATACAGTATTAGTTTATAACAGTTAATGCAAATATTTTCCCTTACTTTATTTGAGCTTAAATAACATCAAAATCTTGCAGTGAACAACACTGTACTGAACAAATGCAATCTCTGAATACATTTTACACTATTCTAGTGTACACTATTATAGTGTACACCCTGAATACATTTTACAGTAACGAACCTCTAGCGATATTAAGTATTTAATCAATTTATGGGTGAAATATATGAATATAATAAATCATAAAGCCTTATGATTAATCATGATACATGTATCGACCCAAGAGGGAATTATGCACATATATTGTAAATTAATTACAACAAATTATAATCATTACATATATGATCAGTTCTAGTTTAATAGTTGTTTAGAGAAACTATCCAAGTTTGTCCAGCAAACTGTTAGTTTTCTCATAGACTATTATGAAAGGAATGTTATTCTCTGGCCACAAGAATAAACTCCTATTATAGCATCAAAGCGTAAAGCAATGGTGCCGGATCGACAACGAAGAAGTGACTTGGGTTTTCTGAATGAGCAGCAGAACAATCGAGCATGAATATAAATGTATTTAATATTTGAAATTGGTAATACAAAGGTTATACGGCTAAATATACACAGGGAATATACATATATACAGAAGCGAAAGTAAAGACAGGGAAAGAGAGAAAACAAATAGCAAAACTTACTAACAGTCCTTGAGAACCAGCAGAGAAATCAGTTTCATTAGATCGTATTAGATGTATCGCGTCTAAGAAACGGTCCTTGCATTAGTTTGTGCTGAGTTTCAAAAGATACAGGTAATGGTTCAGTGCTGCTGCAGTTCGTTGGCTTCTTCCATTTCCGCGGGAAGATTTGAACTGAGGACATGAAAGTTTGTTTCGCCGGAGATGGTGGTCCCGAAAGGAGATGAGCGCGTGATGGAAGTGCGGTCACCTGAGACATCTGTGCACGAGAGGACGATGGACAATTCAGGGACAATCGAGAGACCAAAGAAAAATTGCGTGTTGTTGTCTTTTAAGGAAAAACAAGCCAACACACCTCCTTGGGTGAAACAGCCAATAGCTGCGTGGGCAATCCTGGCGGGCAAAACTTTTCTTTGTCTTGTCTTGTGGCTTGATTTGCATAATTTATGAGGTATCAGATAGGATTGTACTTTCTTCACAGTACCATTAAAAATAGAACAAATGCATTTTACAGTAATGTGACATACATTGATGAATAAGGCATAAAGAGAGCTTTACAACGAAACCAAACTTGCCAGGTGGCCAAAAGCATTTAAGGAAGATACATTTTATACTCTAATACTATCGTTTAACATGAAAATTAACCCAACTACAGTCATTTAAACTAAGTTTAAACACTAGGGATACATACATGCACATGACATACACGACGGGTACATTTTGGCACAGTCATATTTTGAGAATAACTGTACATACAATCTCTAAGCATGTTTGTGTGTGTGTGTGTCTCTGTTTGTGCGTATTGGGTTTTGGCTGTTCTGGAATGTAGCCACATGAGGGACTCCTTTGAAGTCTCCAGAGCTGGGAAATGGGGTTCTCTGTTTAACCTCACAAAAGTGCCAAAGTGCCCGTCTTTCTTAGACCGGCCGGAGCCGATACGTGCTTTACATGTACAGTTCAGCAGGCTAAAAGCATTCTGAAAATTCCAAAGTTGGTTGACTAAGACGGATTCTTGTACAGACGTTACACTACTGAATACACTATTCTATTTCTTGCCAGACACCTGGCAACGCTTCTGCTCACACAGCTGAGCCACATTTGTCCAAAATGCTGTTTGAGCATTGGCAACGTTTATTGTATAGCACTGGACGCATTTCGGTGATTTGCTCGTGACTTACGCAAGTGCTTTACTGTAATGTAGGAAGGAATGGTGAAAATATTGTTGAAAATGTGCTGTTTAAAGCTGATCAAAATACAGATTGATTGGCTTTAATCTTGTATGAAGATGCTTTTGAAGTGGCCAATCCACTTGGGTCTGGTAAGAAAAAAACAAAAAATTCTCACCGTTTACATGACACTTGCAAACCTGTTGCCTACCCGTAGGTCAGGCATTGACCCTATGCAGCTAGTTCTGCTATGTAGGTGTGATGGCTAAGGCCACACTTATCAAATAAATTATTCCAATGGTTCTAGTTTTCTTATTATCTTTTTTTGTAAGTAATTGGTTTGGTTTCCTGCTTGTTTATAAATTTCTATGCATTTATTTTGTTTCTTTAATATTTACCTAAACCATTTTTTGTTAAAGGTACATGCTCTTTATGCGCGCATAACAACATCAAAGAGCGATAATTCATTGCTAGAGTGCACGCTAGTGATTGAATAAAACCAAGACAAAGATATGGGTTTAAGATTGATTCTTTATTAAGTTGTTTTTGAATTGTGTCTTACCCGGAGTTTCGCCTGGATCCGTGACTGCAGCATGGAACAAAGGCCTATTATTAAAAGAGCGCGGCGTTTCCTCATATCCTTTATATATCCTTTGCCGGGAATTATGGGAAATGTAGTTTTTTTTTGTTACCATATGGGTTTGGGTTTGTTTGTTTAAATGTATTTTTGTAAAGTTTATTTGTTTTTTCATTGTTTTATGGTAAATATAATTTCATGTTTATGGAGTTTATTTGTAGGCCTATATATTGAATTGTTTTTGAGGTTTGATTTACTGAATTAAGACCACCCTGTAATTAAAGTGGTTTAGTCCGCCCTGTTAAAAGGGTGGAATTTTCTATGGTTGAGTCAGTTCTGGTGAGGGATTCCATGAGAAACATCTGAGGCCCAGAACTCTGATTTGTAATTTATTTATTTACTTACTTACTTATTTATTTTATTTTTCCCCCCTCCCCTCCCCTCCCCTCCCCTCCCCTGTTTGCACCTGTGACTTGAGTGTGGCAATAAATTAAGTGAAGCTTCTATGAGTGCCTCCTGAATATTTTTGGAAGAACCCTTACAGTAGGTAACGAGATTATAGATTTTTTCTTGACAAGATTTGGTCTTTGCCACTCTGGTAAAAGACCTTAAAGACCTTGAGGAAAATGGTGATGAATTAGCTGATGGAAAGGTGCACAAAGGTACATTGTGTGCTATAGGTGGAGATAACCTTGAATCACATTACATTGGTGGCTTTGTTGAAAATTTCAGTAAAAGATTTTGTGAATTGACCGCCAGACATTTCAATCAGCTCCCCTAACAAAGGCAGTAACAAGAACTGTGGAGTCGTATGAGCAAAATCTTAAGGATTTGGATGCTGGTCAAACTGAAAGTGCAGTTGGTGTCAAATGTAATTCTCCCTGTAATGACATTAACCCCATAGAAAATCTTTGGGGTATTGTGAAGAGGAAGATGCATATGCCAGACCCAACAATGCAGAAGAGCTGAAGGCCACTATCAGAGCAACCTGGGCTCTCATAACACCTGAGCAGTGCCACAGATTGATCGACTCCATGCCACGCCGCATTGATGCAGTAATTCAGGCAAAAGGAGCCCCAACTAAGTATTGAGTGCTGTACATGCTCATACTTTTCATGTTCATACTTTTCAGTTGGCCAAGATTTCTAAAAATCCTTTCTTTGTATTGGTCTTAAGTAATATTCTAATTTTCTGAGATACTGAATTTGGGATTTTCCTTAGTTGTCAGTTATAATCATCAAAATTAAAAGAAATAAACATTTGAAATATATCAGTCTGTGTGTAATGAATATAATATACAGTTCACTTTTTGAATGGAAATTAGTGAAATAATCAACTTTTTTGATGATATTCTAATTATATGACCAGCACCTGTACGCACGTATTCTCATGAGATCACGTTGCATCTTTAAAAGCCATCCATAAATAATCATCTCCTATTTGTTCACATTTATTTATAAAATAACTCATTACACTTTTCCATGGAATACCATCAATCCTTAACTTTATTGTTTTAATTCTTCTACTTTTCATTCTTATCCAAGGATCTCCCTCTTCCAGCTTTCCATAACTTTAAAATCAGTTTTAAATAAAGTTTTTATTCTCTTGTACTCCCAATTGGGTAAACTAACAACACTTAAAACAACACTTATACCACATTTTAGATAAAAAAAGAGTTAAAAACAAGAACTTTTCCTTTTAAAAACAATTCTCTCTGTTTCCAAAAGCTCAATCTTTTTTCCATTTTATCTAAAACTCTCGTTTTTGTTTAATACAAAATAATTTAATAGAAAAAATACAACTAAAAATCCCAGTATAAAAAACATCTCGTTTATGCATGTAACCTTAGTTCCCAGAATAGGGAACGAGATGCTGCGTCAAACGCGTTAGGAATGCCCTCTGCGTGATTGCGTCGTGAAGCACGTATGAAATCAGTCCAATAGGGTGACAGAACGTCATAGGCGGGTGACGTCACTGACCCAGGAACTATAAAGCCTACCCGAAAACACACTCATTCAGCTTCTGAATTCTGAAGCAAGGCGCTTACGGGCATGTTGGGAGTATGGCAGGGCAATGCAGCTATACTCCTGGTCGAGTGAGCTCAGACAGCCAATGGTGAAGGCTGACCAGCTGACTCGTAAGCAAGTGAGATAGCCTCAACCACCCACTTGCTCATTCTCTGCTTAGATGCAAGAAAGCTTTAACCATGCCGGGCTCAAATTCCAAGCACGAGGGAGATACCGAAAGGGCTTGAATGTCTCCAATTCTCTTGAGAGACGAGATAGCAAGTAGAAATATAGTTTTAAGTGTGAGAAACTTCTCAGGAACTTCTTCGATAGGCTCGAAGTGAGCCAAAGAAAGGCCTTGTAGTACAACGGCCAGATCCCAAGCCGGTACCCTTGTGCGAACTGCAGGTCTAAGTCTCAAAGTGCCACGAAGGAAACAAGTAATAAGTGGGTGTCTCCCCAAAGATACACCACTCAAAGGAGCGTGGTAAGCAGCTAAGACCGCCACGTAAACCTTTATTCCTGCTCGCCTGAGAGAGAAGGTCCTTTCTGATCAGAATCTCCATCGGAGAGCCGTCTAGCAAGGACATCAGGTCCGAGAACCATACTCGGGCCGGCCAAAATGGGGCTACTAATAACAGATGGACCACGTCCTGTGGGGAACTCTCCCCAGAACCAGTACCATAGCGTCCATCCCCAGAGGTGCTGGGTTTGTCATGGAGAACCATAATGGACAGTGAGTCGTATCTTGAGACGCAAACAGGTCCACTTCGGCTCTGCCAAAGTTCCTCCATAGGAGCTTCACCACCTCGGGGTGAAGTCTCCATTCCACGGGCCCCTGCCTCAACAGGATGTCTGCTCCCACATTGAGGTACCTTGGGATATAAACTGCCTTGATTGAGAGCAGTTTCCCTTGGGTCCACAGGAGGATCTGATGAGCCGGTTTGTATAACGGGTGCAACCTCAGACCCCCCTGATGATTTATATATGAGACCACCACCGATATGTTGTCTGATCGAACTAGCACATGATGGTCCCTGAGGTCCGGAAGGAAGTGTTTTAGAACCTGAAACACCACCAACATCTCCAGGGAATTTATGTGCCAAGAGAGATGATGGTCCTGCCATAAACCTCGAGCAGAGTAACCACTTATGCTCGCCCCCTAGCCCGTGAGGGATGCATCTGTAGTTAGCGTGACGCAACGACCAAGAGCTCCCAGTACAGGTCCCTGGGACAGAAACGAAGGTTGTTTCCATATGACTAGGGCAATGAAGGTATCGCCGCGTGACCCTGATCACACGAAAAGGATTCCCCCTCGCTGAGAACCCCCTGGTTTTGAACCACCACTGCAATGGTCTCATGTTCAACAAGCCAAAAGGTATCACGTTGGACGCTGCTGCCATCTGACCTAACAGTCTCTGAAACTGTTTGACAGCGAGTGACTGGCCTTGCTTTATGTCTGTGATGGCTGAGAGAATCGATGCTATGCGAGCAGGAGACAGACGAGCATGCATGACATTCCAGTCCCACACCACGCCTAGATAAGTGATCCTCTGAGCAAGAGAAATCACACTTTTCTTTGCGTTTAGCCTCAACTCCAACCTCTTCATGTGAGCAAGAACAACATCTCGATGTTGAACCGGCTCTGATTGAGCCAGAATCAACCAATTGTCTATGTAGTTTAGGATGCGGATGCCCTGCATTCGCAAGGGCGTCAGTGCCGCGAACTTCCTGTGTTGTGGGAGCATTGATACATGGAAGTATCCGTCTTTTAGATCTATCGTGACAAACCAGTCCTCGGACCTAATTTGTGACACGTTGTGTTTTACTGTGAGTATCTTGAACTTGAGCTTTGCTACTGTTCGATTTAACTGACGTGGATCTAAAATCAGACGCAACCCCCCCCATCTTTTTTTTGGAACAATGAAGTAGCAGCTGTAAAATCCTGACTCCCTGCTGGGAGGAAGGACCCTTTCTATAGCCTCCTTTCGCAGCAGAGTCTCTACTTCCTGTGCCAACACCAGAGCCTGCTCGGGGCCCACCACTGTGGGCAGGACCCCGCTGAATCGGGGTGGGCATGTTCTGAACTGAATAGCATACCCTTTTTCTATTGTGTGCAGGACCCACTGAGATATGTTTGACAGACATTTCCATTCTATTAGAAAATCTACTAAGGGAACCAGCCTCTTGAGGCTGGCCTCTGGTGCAATATGGGCAGCCAGCGCAGTGCCCTGAAGCGGCACCCCGGCAGGGAACAACTGGCTTGGCTGCACCAGGGAACTACTGCACCCCGGCATTGTGGCGGGGTTGGCAGATCACCCCCCTGAGGGCACCGAAGGCAGACGGGCACCGTGAGATGAGGTGAACACCGTCTGGCTTCAGAGGAGACCACCCTCAAGATCCTGACACACTTGGCGTCAGGATTTCTTTGACGAAGCCCTCTTAGCAGCAATGACGGTCCTCAGATCTGTCTTGCCCTTAGAGGACTTCGCCTGCGAGCGTTGCCCCACATCCCAGCTCCTTGGAGGGGGATCATGTCTGGATCATGTCTACACCCACTTCCTCACTCTCACCCAAGTCTCTGAGCAGGTCAGCTTTGTATGCTTGCAAGATAGACATAGTATGCAAGCACGTCGCTGCCTGACCTGCAGCCGAGTATGCTTTGCCCACCAGCGCTGATGTAGTCTTCAGGGGCTTGGTGGGCAATGTTGGGGTTTTAAAGAATGATGCCGCTTGGGGGGGAGAGATGGCTCGCAAGTATCTCTTCCACCTTTGGCATCACCCCATAACCGTGCTTCCTCATACCAACCACATTACTGTATGTAGAAGTCTGTGGTGTATACACACCGTAAGAAATTGGTCTCTTCCAACACCATGACACCTCGGTGTGGAGGTTGGGAAAATGACAAGCCCTGAAGTGGAGGTTGAGCAGACCTAGATGACAGGTAGCACTCATCTAGCTTACTCTTAACCTGTTGCTCTTGTTTCTCGGCCGGCCAATCAATGTTCAACTTAGCCACGGCGCGAGCAGGAGGCAGGAGAGTGAAGTGGCGAGTAGGGGTTGTGTTACGTATATCTGCATAATTTATTTTTTTAAGCTTTTAGGTGGCGTTGTGGGGGGAATCCTCAATCTGTGGAAGCAGAGTGACGTAATCGGGGATTCCGCATAAATAGGTGTTGGCGGCAACAATGGATCTCTCTTCGTTTCCCTTTGTGCACTCGCCCGCCACTCTCATCGCTTCCCTGGAGCAATTTAGTCCTTATTTCATGATCAGTTTAATTTGTCTTTTTGGTGCTTTCGTTTCGCTCTATTTTACGTGTTTTTCATGTGTTTACGTGTTTGTGTTTTTCTTTGTGATTATTTCTTTATATTATTTAATCGGTAATGGGTAGTGGATTTAATTATTAGTTCAATGTTTGTTGATTTAGTAAGCATAGCGAGGGAAGCAGAGGCCCGGAAGATTCACCTGTTTTATTTTGTCAGGAGTCAGGTAAGAACTGCTGGTGAGAGCAGCTGTAGACAGTCGTTCTTTGTTTCCCTAGCTGCCCTACCTGTTTACTGTTATTTCTTTTGTTGTTATTCGTTAGATCATGTTTGTAAATGTTTGTGATTATGTATTGTTTGATTGTTTGAGTTGTTTTGTTTGCTATAAGTAAATGAAGGCGACTGGCGTCTTAACCTGCAACAAACGTCTGTGACTTGTTCATGTGTTCGGTCCGTGTCCATTATTTGATTTAATTAAGTTAATGAGCTGTTATTTTAGTCATGGGCCGTAACAGGCTGCAACAAACGATTATTTTGATAATCGATTAATCTAACGATTATTGGAATGATTAATCAACTAATAGTCGATTACACTGATTAATCAGTATGCTTTGTTTAATTGCTGATTATTCAACAAGCAATTAGTTAAAATATTGAGTTATACTTTAGCAAATACATAAAACAAGGAAATCTCTTCAGCTTTTGAAAGTGTATTTTTAATGAATTTGTTAAATTCTGTTAAAAATGACTGGTACTGTGTTTTATTAACCCTCAGGGGTCTGAGGATTTTTTGGGCCCTGGAGAAGTTTTGACATGCCCTGATATTTGTGCTTTTTTCAGTTGTTCATAAACATATAAATGACAAAAGTGTCATTACACTGTATTCAGCACAAACTAGGCTACCATAATATGTGAGGAACATGTATGTACATGTTTGTATTTTTGAAGGAATAACGTTTATGCGTGGTTATTGAAAAAACAAAAAAAAATTTAAGTCACTGAATAAAGCCAAAAAATATATATTAAATCTGTGTTCACAAGACTTCTGGGTATTGGAGATCGTAGACTAGAGTAAAAATTATCCTCCCTACTCCTTCATATAAAACAATAGAGAGATTTAAATTTTGTAAGACACTTTTTGTCAAGAAACAGTATGCGTGGAGGCGTGAATCATCATGAATAATGGGTGATTCTCACCTGAGAAGACAAAAGAACCTCTAATGAGCTGCATAAATAATGAGCTCTTTCAGTCAGGTAGGCTGTGAAAAAACCTTCTGTGATTGTGTCTCAAGCTCTCATGGTGTATATCAAACATACAGAAAAACAGCAATACTGTGAAATATTATTACAATTTAAAATAATGGTATTCTATTATATACTTTAAAATACAATGTATTTCTGTGATGCAAAGTGTCTGAACAATTATGTTACCTCTATGGCATTTCATATAGCCTTTTAGCTTAAAAGCATGCACATTTGGAGAAATATTGATGGATTCATTGATGGATTCTCATATGTGTATACCATTTTTTTATACAGAGGAGTAATATTTATTCAATATTTATTGTCATCACTATGAACGCTGGATACTGTGTTTTCAATTCATACTTGCAGCTGGAGGGCGCTCTGTACACCTTGTCCACAAATTAATCCAAAGAAGAAGAACAATGTGACTCTCCAGGAACTAAAAGGCCAGAGATCGCTAACTATGGCTATTCAAAACACTTTTGAAGACAATAAATACACGACTGAGATGATGTATACGTGTATTGCCTAATTTACGTCTGAATAGCGCTCGTTCCGTGGGCATCGCCGCATTAGCGGATACTGAGCTGAATCACGGACTTCTGACATGGTTCTCTTTTCATACAGATTATATAAACACAGAATTTTTGTTTTCGATTTGACTTGCACGATTTAAAACCTGACATTTCAACGTTTTTTTTAGACATAAGTCTTTTTTTTTGTGATTAGTATTCACTAAGTTACAGTTCATTTTCTGAGAACTATCAGATTGGACTTCCTTCAGAGGGAGACGAGAGATCATGCATCATGTTAGTTTTCTTTATTTTGCAAAAAGCACAACATTTTGTTGTTACTCTGAGTGTACACAAATAAAAAGAAGATATTCCACAGATTAAAATGGTGTGTAGCTCTTAATTGTATGTGCAACATTGATGGAGTATTTTTCACTCTTTCACACTGGTAAAAAAACCGCGGTGGTATCGCCGGTGATACCTCAGAGTGTTAAGTCTGGAAATAACTTTTTAATAAGTAAAAATATGCAATATGTAATCTCTCTAGATTTTTTCTTTTTTTATAACTATCGAGTTTATGGTCATTGAATGGCTTACCTGAGGTAAATGTAACATTTTGTGACATTTGTTTTCAAGCTGTTAATGATGTCTTTCAGCGGTAGAAAGTAAAGTGATTACATTAGAGATGGATTCATTTCATTAAGTTGTACTGTATCTTTCAACATACTTTTTGATGTTCATTCATGTTTATTTCATGCTGTAATAGCAGAGAGGAAGAGATAATAGGTTCATGTGCCGCTTGACCTGAGGTGCTACAGCGATCTGTCACTACACATTAAAGAGCGCCAAAACCTCATGTATTGTTTGAATCCTGTAGTAAAATTGACAATTTAAAAGCTGAAACCTGACCTGTCTGTCCTCTTTGGTCTGTTATCACTGCGTGAGAAAATGGATGTGTGGAGTGAGAACAGAGAACAGTGAGTTTAATGAGAGTTGGTGGCCCTGCATGACAGCATTTTTTTTAGTTATGCTAAACGTTATTTTTGTTATGTTTTATGCTATGTTAAACTCCCACATTTTACGGATTAGCCTTTGTTTGCACTTTGTAAGCACTGTGTCTTCTATTAGATTTGGCCAGGGAGAGCTGCATTACAGTATTGTGCTACAGTTCCCCACTGATCAAACCACATTATTGGAGCCCCTTAAATAGGTGATACGAGATCAAAAGACTATTCGACGACGACAAAAATTTGTAGACAATTTTTTATTGTTGACGTTGTCGATAATGTCGACTAATCGTTTCAGCCCTAGTGGCGAGTCTTCAACTTCTCCCGTTGTCACACTAACGACGTCCAGTTCCTCAGAACTGGACGCCATTAACCCTCAGGGGTCTGAGGATTTTTGGGACCCTGGAGAAGTTTTGACATGCCCTGACATTTGTGCTTTTTTCAGTTGTTCATAAACATATTAATGGAAAAAGTGTCATTACATTGTATTCAGCACAAACTAGGCTACAATAATATGTGAGGAACATGTATGTACATGTTTGTGTTTTTGAAGGAATAACGTTTATGCGTGGTTATTGAAAAAACAAAAAACTTAAGTCACTGAAATAAAGCCAAAAAATATATATTAAATCTGTGTTCACAAGACTTCTGGGTATTTGAGGTTGTAGACTAGAGTTTTTGCTTCAAAATGAGGTAAAAATTATGCTGCCTGCTTGTTCATATAAAACAATAGAGAGATTTAAATTTTCTAAAACATCTTTGGTCAAGAAACACAGTATGCATGGAGGCGTGAATCCTCATGTATAATGGGTGATTCTCACCTGAGAAGACAAAAGAATCACATAATAATGACCTGAAATGACTTGCATATTAATGAGGCCTTTCAGTCAGGTAGGCTGTGAAAAAACCCTCTGTTGATCATGATTCAAATCTCATCATGGTGTAAATCAAACATACAGAAAAAACAGCAATACTGTGAAATATTATTACAATTTAAAATAATGGTATTCTATTATATTCTTTAAAATATAATGTATTTCTGTGATGCAAAGTGTCTGAACAATTATGTTACCTCTATGGCATTTCATATAGGCTTTTTAGCTTAAAAGCATGCACATTTGGATAAACATTGATGGATTCTATGTTTGTCAATTTTCTATACAGAAGAGTAATATTTATTCAGGATTTATTGTCATTACTATGAGTGCTGGATACTGTGTTTTCAATTCATACTCGCAGCCGGAGGGCGCTCTGTACACCTTTAGTCCACAAATGCCTGAGCACTAAAGAAGAATAGGCAATCCAGGAACTAACCGAACTAACAGAGGACAGAGATCGCTAACTATGGCTATTCAATACACTTTTCAAGACAATAAATACACGATTGAGACGATGAATGCATGTATTGACTCAGAATTTGCATCTGATAGCGCTCCCTCCGTGGGCGTGCCGCATTAGCGGATAATGAGCTGAATCACGGATTTCTGACATGGCTCTCTTTTCATACAGATTACATAAACACAGAATGTTTGTTTTCGATTTGACTTACACGATTTAAAACCTGACATTTCAATGTTTTTTAGACATAAGTCTAATTTTTTTGTGATTAGTATTCACTAAGTTACAGTTCATTTTCTGAGAACTATCAGATTGGACTTCCTTCAGAGGGAGACGAGAGATCATGCATCACGTTAGTTTTCTTTATTTTACAAAAAGCACAACATTTTGTTTTTACTCTGAGTGTACACAAATAAAAGACGATATTCCACAGATTAAAATGGTGTATAACTCTTAATTGTATGTGCAACATTAACAGAGTATTTTGAGTCTCTTTCACACTGGTAAGAAAAAAAACGCGGTGGTATCGCCGGGACCCGAGCCTTGCGGAACGCAAGCCGAGCCGCTCTGCTCGAAGAGGGCTCGACGGGAGTTAATAAAGCGTTCTTAGAGATAACTGCTCACAATGCTCACAGGCAGCCCCCTCGAGAGCTGCCTGGGCATGCTGCACTCCCAAACAAACAACACACAATTGGTGTGTATCCCAATGAGGTGTGTAACCCATGAGGGCAGGGATGAACACACTTCTTGAAATGCTGTTCGCTCGCCATACTGAATGATATAGATATAGCAGGACAGACAACAATAAATAAGACAGACAAGTTTCACACGTAGAACTTGCTGAAGACACAAAAGCTGAATGAGTGTGTTTTCGGGTAGGCTTTATAGTTCCTGGTCAGTGACGTCACCCCGCCTATGATGTTCCGTCACCCTATTGGACTGATTTCATACACACTTCACGACGCAATCACGCAGAGGCATTTCCAAAGGTCAAAGGTCTATAATTTTTAACTTTTTAATAATCTTTAACTTTTATTTGATTTAGTAAAAACTCTTCATCTTTCTTATTTACTCCTGTTCCCTTTCGATACTTCACTCGTACTGCGTATGGGGAAAAGTCTCCCTTTTTCCCCGTTACTGAAGCCTTTTTCAATAACGCAGTGTAACTGCACCGTCATTGGTTCACTCATAGACAAGTCGTTGAACCAATGACGGCGCGGCATAGCTGCGCGACCTATGGCGAGAAAGCGCGCGAACTTTCCCGCCGAAATGGGCGGGGTAAAGGGCTATATAAGCAGGCATTTCGCCATAGGATTTCAGTCCTTTCTCCTTCAGCGACGACAACGCATCTCCTCGCTGATCTCCGTCTGAAGCCAGAAGAAGCTCGCCGCCTTGAAGAAGCTCTCGCCGCCGTCTGAAGAGGCCCCGCAGCGGACCCAGCTGAACTCGCCAGTCGGAGACAGCGCCGGCGCCCTCGCTGACTGCCGCCCCGAGCACCGTCCTCGAGACGCCCGCCTCCCGCTTCCGGCCGCCTTCTCAGCGTGTCTCCTGCTGCCATCCGGCGCGCCCCTTGAGAGCTTTTCCCGCGGCTTATTGCCGCTCTAAAAGAGCGTTTCCTCAGCGGTTCTACCGCTCTAAAAGAGCTTCCGCAGCCCTCACTGCTCTAAAAGAGCCCCCCAATCGCCGTTATAACGGCGGCGGCGTTGCTGCAAATGCCCCGCCACTCTTGTGGCACGTGCAGAGCCCCTCTGCACGATGACGACGGACACAGCGCGTGTGTCGCGTGCCTGGGCAAGTCCCACGCCGAGGGCGCGCTCGCTGGAGCCTCATGCCCGCACTGCGAGAGCATGAGCCTCGGTTCTCTGCGCTCGCGGGTCGCCTTCTTCACTGAAGGCGATCTCATCGCTCGCGCCCTCCCGTCTCCTTCCTCCCGCGAGCCGGCCAGGAAGAGACAGCGGGGTAGAGCGACTCAGCGCCCGGAGTTGTGCGAGCTCACGTCGGCCCAGCCCCCGCGTGCCTCGCCTTCTCCCCCAAGAGAACAATCCCCCGTCATGTTCTCCCGTCCCGAGCAGCGTCCCTCTGCAGATGCGAGCGACCTCGTCTCGTTTGGAGGATCTGACGAAGAGCCGGATGACTCCATGTCTCTTGCGGCTTCCGAAGCGGAAGGGGATGGGCTGGCGAGGACGACCCCGCTCCCCCGCTCCTCTGGAGCCCATTGATCACGGCCAGGGTATGGATGCCGAGCTCTTCCGCATCCTATCCAGAGCAGTGGAAGAGCTAGACCTCGACTGGGCCCCTCTGGAGGAGCCATCGCGTAGCCGCCTGGATGAGTGGTTCCTGCCAGGCCGCCGCCAGGCCCCTCGCCAGCGTTCCGCTCCATTTTTTCCTGAGGTGCACGAGGAGCTTACGAAGTCGTGGCGCGCTCCGTACTCCGCCCGCCTCCACACAACACACCGTTCTGCCCTCACTGCTGTCGACGGCGCGGAAGAGAAGGGCTACGAGCATTTGCCGCCCCTGGATGAAGCGGTGGCAGCTCACCTCTGTCCCCGCGGGTGGGATGGAAGACCAAAAGAGCTCTACCTTCCAAGCCTTGCAGAACCACCTCTACTCTGGCTGGAAGAGCCTACACCTCTGCAGGCCAAGCTGCTTCGGCGCTTCACACCATGGCGATCTTCCAGGTGTTCCAGGCCAAACTCCTCCGCTCCTTGGACGAGTCCGGCATTGATGCACCTGCCTTCAAGGATCTCCGCAGCGCCACCGATCTCCGCGAGCCACGAAGGCCACTGCCCAGGCCATCGGTCGTTCCATGGCCAGCCTGGTTGTGCTTGAGCGCCATCTTTGGCTCAACCTAACGGAAATCAAGGACCTGGATAAGACGGCCTTTCTGGACGCCCCGGTCTCCCCTTCCGGTCTTTTTGGGCCAGCGGTGGATGGTTTCACCGAGCGCTTCACAGCGGCGCAGAAGTCGTCTCAGGCCATGAGACACTTTCTGCCCAAGCGCTCCAGCTCTGCCTCTGCTTCTAGCCGCCCCAGGACTGCGCCGGCTCAGCAGACCAAACCTGCCCCATCCACCTCTCAAGCAGCGCCGCCTAAGGAGCATCGTCAGCGCCCTCGCCCTGCTAAGCGCCAATTCTCCTTCCCGAGACGCCAGGGACCCCGGCCCAAGATTGTGGACCCGGTGACTCCGAAGACGTCCTGATCCAGCAGGAAGGAAGAGGGTTGGGGAATGTCCCGTTGCGACCGGACCACCCCAAAAGCTCCCTCGTGCAGTCTCCCCTCCGCCTCGTTTAATTCCGGGCGTGGGAGAAATGCTCTGTGTTGTAGCTGGGCCCACACATGTTGCGCCCAAACAAAACGCCGTTTTCACGGCGAACACTATTTTACTTCCTCAAAAAGAGAGCAAATTTCCTCTTCCACCTCCCTCGGTGTACGGCCCCCTACCCGGCGGCCTGTCATCCGACATCATTCAACCCCTTGTCACTCGGGCCGAGGCCTGGCAGGCCATCCCCGACGTGTCAAGCTGGATCCTCGGGATCATAACGCAGGGCTACTCGCTCCAGTTTGCACGACGGCCCCCTCGCTTCGGCGGGGTGCTTCAAACCTTGGTGAACTCGGACGACGCTCTCGTCCTCCGGGCCGAGGTAATGACCTTACTGAAGAAAGGGGCTATAGAAATAGTTCCCCCTTCAGAGAGCGAGTCAGGCTTTTACAGCCGTTACTTTATGGTCCCCAAGAAGGATGGCGGCCTCAGGCCCATCCTAGATCTCAGACTTTTGAATCGCTCCCTCATGAGACGGAAGTTCAAAATGCTAACGCTGAAGCAGATCCTCGCACAGATTTTGTCACGAGGACTGGTTCTGCTCGCTGGATCTGAAAGATGCATATTTTCACATCCAGATAGCCCCCCATCACAGACGATTCTTGAGATTCGCGTTCGAGGGGGTGGCATACCAATATACGGTCCTGCCCTTCGGGCTGTCTCTGGCTCCTCGCACTTTTACCAAGTGCATGAACGCAGCGCTTTCCCCTCTGAGACAGATGGGAATCCGGGTTCTGAATTACCTCGACGATTGGCTCAATTTGGCCCATTCGCGAGTCGAGCTGGAACGCCACAGATCCGTGCTCCTCAGCCATCTTCAATGCCTGGGTCTCAGGGTCAACCTAGCCAAGAGCTCGCTGCTTCCCAGCCAACACATTTCGTTTCTGGGGGCAGTTTTCGACTCAGTCCGCATGACGGCGGTGGTCTCGCCAGAGCGCGCCCTGGCAATACAGCAGCTCGCGGCTTCCGTCAAGAACAAAGCCTATCTTCCTCTGAAGCTCTTCCAGAGGCTCTTAGGGCTGATGGCTTCCGCCTCTCCAGTTCTACAGCTCGGCCTTCTTCGAATGCGGCCGCTGCAGTTCTGGCTGAAGTTCCGGGTCCCTCCACATGCCTGGCGGCACGGCCGCTTGTGTCTCAAGGTCAATCGGGCCTGTCTTTCAGCCCTGAAACCTTGGATGAACCCTGCTTGGTTCAGTCTTGGGGTACCCCTACAGGCGGTGTCACGAAGGACGGTGCTCTCGACGGATGCGTCCAACTCAGGTTGGGGGGCTCTGTGCGAGGGCAGACCGGCCTTCGGCTCGTGGTCCCACGGAGAGAGCCATCTTCACATCAACTGCCTCGAAATGTTGGCAGTGATGAAAGCCCTGCAGGCGTTTCAGGTTCACTTGGCGGGACGCCACGTCCTAGTCCAATCGGACAGCATGACTGTGGTGTCGTACATAAATCACCAGGGCGGTCTTTCGTCCAGCCGCCTATGCGCTCTGGCGAAACGTCTTCTGGAGTGGGCACTGCCAAGGCTTCAGTCGCTCAGGGCGACTCACATACCTGGCAAGACCAACCTGGGTGCAGATATGCTATCACGGAGCAACGTCCCCTCAGACGAGTGGATGCTCCATCCCCAGACGGTTCTCAAGATTTGGGAGTTCTTCGGGAAGGCAGAGGTAGACCTCTTCGCCTCAGAAGACAACTCTCACTGCCCAACATATTTTTCAAAGGAAGTCGATGCGCTGGCCCACACCTGGCCCAGCACACTCCTTTACGCATTTCCCCCGATCGCACTGATCCCGCAGGTCATCAGGCGAGTCAGGGAAGACAGACACAGAGTCCTTCTAGTGGCCCCGCTCTGGAGGAGCCAGACTTGGTCCTCAGAGCTGTTCAGACTCTCCACGAGAGCCCCGTGGCCCATTCCCCTGAGACGGGATCTCCTCTCTCAGGCAAACAGAACAATCTGGCACCCCCAGCCAGAGCTCTGGGCTCTACACCTCTGGTCCCTCGATGGGAGCCGACTGACCTCCCCAGGGACGTACTAGATACCATATCTCAGGCGAGAGCCCCGTCCACGAGACGCCTCTACGCCCAGAAATGGTCGGTCTTTGTTGATTGGTGTTCCACACGCAACATAGACCCCGTGGAGTGTGACGTATCTCCGATACTGTCTTTCCTCCAAGAGTGTTTAGACCTGGGGCGCACTCCCTCAACGCTCAAAGTATACGTAGCAGCCATCGCGGCGTTTCATGCCCCTATCGCTGGACAGTCAGTGGGTTGAAACAACCTTGTGGTGCGTTTCTTAAGGGGTTCTAGGCGATTAAATCCTCCTCGTCCCCTTACTGTTCCCACTTGGGACCTTTCTTTGGTTCTTAGGGCTCTCAAAGAAAACCCCTTTGAACCACTGAGTTCAGTTGACCTCAGGCCTTTAACCCTGAAGACCGCTCTGCTGCTTGCACTAGCATCGGTCAAGCGTGTTGGCGATTGCAGGCCCTCTCTGTGAGCCCTGCGTGCCTCGAGTTTGGGCCTAACGACTCTAAGGTCGTACTGAAACCCAGGCATGGCTACGTCCCCAAAGTGCTCTCTACTCCGTTTAGAGCTCAGGTCATCTCGCTTTCTGCTCTTCCTCCCTCTGCGGATGAACAGGAGCTAGAGTTACTCTGCCCTGTCAGGGCATTGAGGACCTATGTGGAGCGATCACAGCCTTTCAGGCAGTCAGATCAGCTCTTTGTTTGTTTTGGTGGCCGCACCAAAGGGTCTTCGGTCTCAAAGCAACGTCTCTCACGTTGGATAGTCGACGCGATTAATCTCTGTTACTCCTCCTTGGGCGTTGAATGCCCCATAGGGGTTAGGGCCCATTCCACTAGAGGAATGGCTTCCTCCTGGGCCTGGTCTAATGGAGTTTCCATTAAGGACATCTGTGAGGTGGCCGGCTGGTCCTCGCCATCCACTTTTGTCAGGTTCTATCATCTGGACGTTCCGACCTTACAAGCTCGGGTCCTCTCGGTGTAGTCAGGCGTCCTCTTCGAGTCCCGCCTCTCGCCTATTCAGGAGTTATCTCCTTTTGTAGTGTAACAAGGGTTAACGACGGCTTTGGCCTTCTTACTTGCTCTCTTGGTTCCCTCTCGGTGTCCAAACAAGTTATGTCGTTCCCTTCCGTGGCACGGCGCGGTTGAATTCGTTCCCCATACGCAGTACGAGTGAAGTATCGAAAGGGAACGTACTCGGTTACTAACGTAACCTCGGTTCCCTGAGATACGGAACGAGTACTGCGTTACTTGCCGTGCCACGAGGCTGCAGCTTCAGTGTCGTCGCTTCAGTCGATTGGCCTGAAATCCTATGGCGAAACGCCTGCTTATATAGCCCTTTAACCCGCCCATTTCGGCGGGAAAGTTCGCGTGCTTTCTCGCCATAGGTCACGCAGCTATGCTGCGCCGTCATTGGTTCAACAACTTGTCTATGAGTGAACCAATGACGGTGCAGTTACACTGCGTTATTGAAAAAGGCTTCAGTAACGGGGAAAAAGGGAGACTTTTCCCCATACGCAGTACTCGTTCCGTATCTCAGGGAACCGAGGTTACGTTAGTAACCGAGTACGTTTTCTTAAATAAAACTCTATAAAAATCCTTAACCTCATTTAAGATTCTTTCTTGATCTTTCACATTCTTCCCTTCTTTTGAAAAACTCTTTATAAATTCTGCTTTTTGTCTGGCATTTTCTAAATCATAAAAAAAAATTGTATTTTTTTTCTCCTTCTACTGTAATTTTTTACTTTTCTTCTTATTCTCGCCTCCATGCGTTTTTCTTCAATTTTTTTAAGTTTATCTTCTAAAATCACAATGGTAACACTTTACAATAAGGTTTTATTAGTTAACTTTAGTTAATGCATTAGTTAACATGAACTAATCACGAACAATGCCTGTAAATAGCCTTAATGTTTTAAGGTTAATTTACTATACATATTTACATTAGCAGTTGATACACTAAGGGTGAACATTTCTAACTCACCATCTTTCCTGAACATTAACAGATATGTTGTTCATGTTTATATGCATATTATTACTTACATTCAACAAAGCATTTGTTAATGAAATTTGTGAACCTTATTGTAAAGTGTACATTATTTCAACATTAACTGTTGTATTACTAACATTTGTAGACCCTTTATTAATAAGACTTACCATTAACAAAGCATTTAATAATGGAATTTGCAAACCTTATTGTAAAGTGTACACTATTTCAACATTAACCGATGTGTTACTAACATTACTTTGTAGACACTTTATGAACATGACTTATGTAACAGAGCTGGACTCAGGCAGGGATCCATATGCAAAGCTTTATTGAAAGGTGAGCGTGGTCGTACAGGCATGGTCTAACAGGAACAAACAGGTACAGCAAGGGACAGGCAGAGACGTGGTCAGGATACAGGCGGTAGATCAGGACAGGCAAATATCGTTCACAGAACAGCAGACAAGGCAAGGGTCAAAGGCAGGCAGCAACGGGTCGTAAACAGGTAACAGGCAGGATCAACAACAGACAGGCAGACAGGATAAACGCTCAGAATTGTCACAGAGTGAATCAAGACTCCGCAATCAGGTGGTTGTGTGAGTGAGTCTCTTATAGTCCAGGTATTGTGCTAAGCTGTATGTGGCAACAGGTGATTGGTGTGGAGTGTGTGCATGTGACTGACAGAGAGGATGATGGAAAATGTAGTCCGGGAACTGACAGGAACTGACGGTGATCATGACAACTTACCATTAACAAAGCATTCATTAATGGAATTTTGTGAAACTTAGTGTAAAATATACACTAATTCAACATTACTGATGTGTTACTAACATTTGTAGGTTCATTACAAAGCAGTTATTATTGATTTCACTGAACCTTAAATGAGTGAAAGCTTAAATTTTCATAACCTTTATTAGAATACATAACAGTGGTATAACAATTTATATGTGTTATAAATTAATAAAAAGACAATTGGAAACTAATAAAAGAAAAAAAATAAAAGCAAAATAAAGTATATATAATTACCAATGAGTGTTTCAAAAGAGTAAAATAAGGAGGATCTGGGAGTGAGTAAGAATGGTCAAGTTAGGCTGGACAAATAGTGAATAATCACCTTTGGAATTTATCAGCTTCGTGTTTTAAAGGTGATGTTTTTGATTAATGTCCCTCAACAGTCTTCCAAGAGGACTATTTTTGTGCCGGTTTCCAAGCCAGTAAGTCCACTCTATCAGCCTTAAATTTTTGTTTTAGTAGGTCCTCTATCCTATTTCCTCTAAGACGCCATATTTTTCCTTAAGTTAATCATACTCTTTCCAGATTCTGTGTATCGCTGCCTGTTCTTGGATCTACAAAAACACTGATTATGCTTCACAGGAAAGTGATTATAGCCAAGCCCCTCTGTAAGCACGCCATTCATCACTAAGTATGGAACTTCCAGGATGCACATGTCATACAATAAGTGGGATAAGGTGATTTTGGGACCTTCGATGAACAAGTTTTAGAATGGGCTTGCTATTTCCTGGTGCAACCCCCAGCATCCCAAAACCCACTTTCTTCTAAGTCAAGTCTTTGCGAACCTTCCACATCCACACTGGAAAAAAAGTATACAATATTTAAAAATACTAAGCTTTCAAAATCACTTTTAGGTCATTCAAAATGGATTCACAAAAATGAAATCCTTCTATACATTTTAACACTCATCAGTCTAAAACTCAATCTAACACTTTAAACAGCGATGAATGACTTTCACTCATTTAAGGTTCAGTAAAATCAATAATTTTCAAATGTATTTTAATCATTTTTGAGCATTTATAACTACATAAATAAGAATGGTGAGTTCAATGCAATACCTGCCAAATAGTGTTTACAGCCTGCCCATGGAAGATAGGGGTGGGGTGAACAGTAGCTCATTATCATTTGAAGGGACCTGCACCGAAATGGCTGGCTATGAAAAGAGCTGTTTTTGAAAAGGTAAAGAGGGTGTTTTTTTACACAACCATTCAGAAATTTTAATCAAAGTATGTTATAGACTTTTCATGAAGACCCTAAAGAATCATACTAACTTGTGGAAAATTGTCCCCTTTAATTAATGCTTTGTTGAATGCAAGTAATGATAGTAAAGTGCATATAAACGTGACCAACATATCTGTTAATGTTCAGATGGTTTCCACTTCAGCATTATGTTTACAGTCCAAATCAATGCCTTATTGATAAATAATGCTGATAAGGTACACAATGGCATTTTTACCTTTAGAGTAAGATGGTGAGTTAGAAATGTTCACCCTTAGTTTGTCAACTGCTACATAAACTAATCTAAATATGTACAGTAAGTTAACCTTAAAACATTAAGGTTATTTACAGGGATTGTTCATCATTAGTTCATCAATGTATTAACTAATGTTAACTAATTGCACTGTTAACGTGAATTAATGCATTAATATATGCGTGAGTTAACGTTAACAAAGATTAACTAATGATGGACAGAGGTGTTGTTCATGATTAGTTCATGTTAACTAATGTATTAACTAATGGCGCTGTTAATGTGAATAGATGCATTAAAATGAGTGAGTTAACAACATTAGTTAATCTTTGTTAAAGGTGCCCTAGAACTTCTTTTTAAAAGATGTAATATAAGTCTAAGGTGTCCCCTGAATGTGTCTGTGAACTCAAAATACCCCATATATTTTTTTTAATTAATTTTTTTAACTGCCTATTTTGGGGCATCATTAACTATGCACCGATATATAGGTTGCGGCCCCTTTAAATCTCGTGCTCCCCCGCCCCGGAGCTCGCGCTTGCCTTAAACAGCAAACACAAAGTTCACACAGCTAATATAACCCTCAAAATGGATCTTCACAAGATGTTCGTCATGCATGCTGCGTGCATGGATCGGATCATGTGAGTATAGTATTTATTTGGATGTATTACATTTGATTCGGAATGAGTTTGAGGCTATGCTGTGTGGCTAAAGCTAACATTACACACTGTTTGAGAGAATTATAAAGAATGAAGTTGTGTTTATGCATGATACAGACTGCAAGTGTTTAAAAATGAAAATAGCGATGACTCTCTTGTCTCCGTGAATACAGTAATAAACGATGGTAACTTTAACCACATTTAACAGTACATTAGCAACATGCTAACGAAACATTTAGAAAGACAATTCACAAATATCACTAAAAATATCATGTTATCATGGATCATGTCAGTTATTATTGCTCCATCTGCCATTTTTCGCTATTGTTCTTGCTTGCTTACCTAGTCTGATGATTCTGTTGTGCACATACAGATGTTCTGCCCTTGTGTAATGCCTCGATCATGGGCTGGCATATGCAAATATTGGGGGCGTACACCCCGACTGTTACGTAACAGTCGGTATTATGTTGAGATTCGCCTGTTCTTCGGAGGTCTTTTAAACAAATGAGATTTATATAAGAAGGAGGAAACAATGGAGTTTGAAACTCAGTGTATGTCCTTTCCATGTACTGAACTCTTGTTATTCAACTATGCCAATATAAATTCAATATTTAATTCTAGGGCACCTTTAACAAATACAACCTTATTGTAAAGTGTTACCATCACAATATTCCTTACATCTGTCTTTCCTTCTGTTACCTTTTTCATTTAATTTTCCCATTCTTTATTTAATTCCTTATTCCTTATTTAATTTCTTTGTTCTTTTAGCTTTTTGCATTTTCTTTATATATTCTATAAAAAAATATTTTAATGTTTTAATATTGTCCCACCACACACATATCGCTTCCTCATATAAAATATTATCTACACTATTAATGATCAAATTTTCCATCTCTATTCTACAATAATCATTCATTAAATGTTCTGTGTTAAAAACGTCTTGGGTTACGCATGTAACCATGGTTCCCTGAAAAACGGGGAACGAGACTCTGCATTTGCTAATGCTATGGGTAACGTCACATGTGACCTGTCTCTGAAAGCCAAGTATCAAAACTCCAATCCTATTGGCCGGCAACAGCCTATGATGTCATATGGCGCGACCCAGAAGTATATAAGGAGAGCCTGAAGAAACAGTCAGTATCTTATCATCTTGAGGGACTGCTCAGCAGGCAGCCCGAAGCATGGCATGGAAATGCAGTCTCGTTCCCTGTTACATACGTAACCTGATACTTTCCCTTTCGAAAGGGAACTCGCTCTGCGTTTGCTAACGCTACGGGGAATGATATACCCATGCCGCCATGCTTAAGGAGAGTACATGCCAAAAATATGTCAAATGTCAAGCAGTTTCGAAGGAAACGGCAGCAACTCACTGTGATGTAGCACACATGGTTCAAATGAAAACACCCTAGATATGTTTGGTAAGATCTTTATTTTGTTTGTTTTACTTAGAAGCAGTAACATGGAAGGTGCACATCCCAGGTGCACACCCCACATTCAAGATGGTGATGAAATTAAGAAATGTGTGAATATTAACGTCTATTGTTTCTGTGTCTTACCGGTTCTTGGAAAGCCCAAAAAGGAGTGGCCCGCAAACAGGAAACCAGTTTTATGGCATCCTGAAGGGGAGGAGTTACCCAATTAAGGATGTGTGGATTAAAATGTCTTTTACATGTATACTTTGATGAATTATTATGGGGAGAAGCCTTTGGTTAAAGGAAAACTTTATCTTGGGTGCGACTTGTGAGGTTGAAAGTCTATGTGAAGTGTGAAATGTACTGATTAACAAATGGAGTGTTATGATTGGTCCGTTTGAATACTGTTTGAACAAAAACGATGGGTGTTTGTTGGGACAGTAGCCAACGATTTAGTCTTTTCTTTTTTTTTTGTTATGTCTTGAGTTGTACTTTAAACAGTTTATTTTTATTTTGTTTTTTTTTTTTGTTCCTGTGTTAAACTTGCCCAATTCATTGGACCTGTTGCCTTGGCTTCTGCTGTGTCTAGTTGAAACTTGTGGATCCTGAAAATAAAAGAATTTTCCATGGACTTTTTCTGTAGTTTTGCCACTTCTTTTGCTGTCAGTTAGCCACTACATCGACCATCTTACCACACTTACCCTCGGGTCACACAAGGCTGTCAGTGACAGCATTCCCTACGGCCAACAGCCCAAGCTGAGCCTAAAAGAGGCCTTCCGCAGAAAGCCTACAAAGGCTGCTCAAGGCTTCTGGGACCAACATTTCGAGGAAAGAGGTCCCTTAAAGGGAATGTGGCCAGGGAACCGAAGGGAACTCCAGCCAGTCACTAGAAAGGCCACCAGGGAGGCCAATCTAATCTGACATGGTACAAACTCAGTCTTGGCCAACCCTGTCTGTAAACAGAATCTCCACAATGCATTCTTCATAGAAGATAGCAAGTAAGAGAGCGACTGCAAACCTGGCAGTAAACAACTCAAACCCACTCGTGAAGACGGGCATCCTGGAGAGCAGAACTTAGCTGAATGCTCTGAACCCTCGTATTGAGAGGAGTATACTCTGCTCAATCCTAGGATCTACTCAGCACCTGGTATACACACTGAGGCTGTGTGCTGAGGAACCCTGATACAGGGGAGCACAAACTAGCCTGGGGGCTGATCTCAATGGGAGACTTCATAAAAGTCTTCAACCAATGACCAACTTAGGGAGCTAAGCACAATTACACAAACAACCCAAAAGGGGAGTACGAAGCTCACCTAACAGACCATACTGTAGGCGGAAAGGAGTCTGCAACATGACTAGAGTTCTGCAAAAAGAACCACACGTTACACCGGAATACTAATCACATAGTGGTATTCCAAGGGTGGCCTGCAAGGCCGCACACCTGAAAAATTAATTTGCTGGGAGCAAGAACGACCACAAAGCTTAGTAACTGTGAGTGCCCACAAAACAGTCCATCCAACACAATCCAACGAGCAGTGTACTCGGTAAAAGCACCTTTTTACTCTCTAAAGCGAAAGGAGTACAACATACGCCAACACTCGCTAAGGAAGGCCCCGCGGGGCCTATAACCTCAGCCAGACACGTGGCAGTGTTCTGAAGCCCCAGACGGGACAAATAACCGGCCTACCAAGGAGGTTAATAAGTCACCTGGGAGCCCTGGCCAACCAGCAGCATAATACAACAAAATGCCAGCATGTCCCAAAGGAGGCCCAGAGGGCCTACCTGTCACACGCGGCAATCTGAAAAGGAGGCCTTGGTGGGGCCTTCAACTCCAATAGCACATGGCATCAGCCAGTGGTAGTTTCATGACCGAACCAGCCAGCAGACCAGGTACTCAGTAAAACCACCTTAACTCTTAAACAAGAGGAGTACATACTCCGCCGCAGTACTCTACGAGAGGCCTGACCTAGGGCCTACTCTTACAGAGGTGGGCGTGGCCAATGGCGGTAACGAGTCATACAAGACCAACACAAACTGTGCCAACATGTAATCTGAAAAAGGAGGCCTGGCAGGGCCTACTACTTTTAACAACACCTAGTACCAGCTAGTGGTCTTAAAAGGGAACCAAGCTCAAAGGGGACCACGGTCTAAGGGAGGCCTACAAGGCCTACAACCTCAAACGGACACGAGCATAAACCTGTGGCAGTGCTAACGTACGTGAGCAAAACTCATGACTATACACCAACAGCGGCCATAAAAACAAACTGCAACTAGAAGGAGGCTAAACAACAAAGAGCCAACAACTTCTACAGTTATATGTAATATACTTTTTCATGCCACTGTATCTGAACCCTTTGGAATTTCTCACATTTCTGCATAAAATCACCATCTAATGTGATCTGATCTGTGTCAAAATGACACAAATGAAAAAACAGTGTCTGCTTTAACTAAAACCACCCAAACATTTATAGGTTTTCATATTTTTAATGAGGATAACATGCAAACAATGACAGAAGGGGGAGGAATAATTAACTGAACCATCACATTTAATATCTGGTTGCCCCCCCTTTGGCAGCAATAACTTCAACCAGACGCCTCCTGTAGTTGCAGATCAGTCTGGCACATCGATCAGGATCAATCTTGGACCATTCCTCTTTACAAAACTGTGTTTTGTAGAACGTGTATTTTGTTCTTCTGAAACCATTCTGAAGTTGATTTACTTCTGATTTTTGGGTCATTGTCCTGTTGCAGCATCCATCCTCTTTTTAGCTTCAACTGTCTGACAGACGGCCTCAGCTTTTCCTGCAAAACATCCTGATAAACTTTTGAATTCATTTTTCCATTAATGATTGCAAGTTGTCCAGGCCCTGAGGCAGCAAAACAGCCCCAAACCATGATGCTCCCTCCACCACGCTTCACGGTGGGGATGAGGTGTTGATGTTGGTGAGCTGTTCCATTTTTCCTCCACACATGACATTGTGTGTTCCTCCCAAACAGTTCAACTTTCGTTTCATCAGTCCACAAAATATTTTGCCAGAAGTTCTGTGGACTGTCCAAGTGCCTTTTTGCGAACATTAAACGTGCAGCAATGTTTTTTTTTTAGACAGCAGTGGCTTCCTCCGTGGAGTCCTCCCATGAACACCATTCTTGGCCAGTGTTTTACATATAGTCGATGTATGCACAGAGATATTGGACTGTGCCAGTGATTTCTGTAAGTCTTTAGCAGACACTCTAGGGTTCTTTTTTATCTCTCTGAGTATTCTGCACTGAACTCTTGTTGTCATTTTTGGTGGACGGCCACTCCTTGGGAGAGAAGCAACAGTGCCAAACTCTCTCCATTTGTAGACAGTTTCTCTAACTGTGGATTGATGAACATCCAGACTTTTAGAGATGGTTTTGTAAACCTTTCCCGGCTTTATACAAATCAACAATTCTTGATCGCAGGTCTTCAGAGAGCTCTTTTGAGCAAGCCATGGTGCACATCAGACAATGCTTCTCATCAAGACACAATTCTTACCAGGTGTGTGTTTTATAGTGAGCAGGGCAGCTTTAAGGCACTCCTCAGTGATTGGACACACCCCTGACTTAAATTGTTTGGTAAAAATTGGTATTAATTGCTCTCAAAGTCTCCTTAGGCAGAAGGTTCAGTTACTTATTCCTCCCCCTTCTGTCATTGTTTGCATGTTATCCTCATTAAAAATATGAAAACCCATAAATGTTTGGGTGGTTTTAGTTAAAGCAGACACTGTTTTTTCATTTGTGTCATTTTGACAGATCAGATCACATTTGATGGTGATTTTATGCAGAAATGTGATAAATTCCAAAGGCATCAGATACTTTTTCATGCCACTCCAGCTGCTGTGGCAATGATCACATAGTGGGAGCTAACAGAGATCAAACTAAAAAGTACGACTCTCTACACTGAGTGTGCAATCCAACAGGTGATGCACTCAGTGAAACACATAAACCCTAGCCGGGGAGTACAAAAAACACCACATCCTTAAATAGAGGCTAACAGCCTACTATTATGAGAACAGGTGCTAACCTGTGGCAGCACTAAAGTAAAGCTCACATACATGTAGGGCAAAAGCTTAGAACCCAAAGCAAACGAATGCTTTGTAAATACATGCCATCCGTTAAAGAGGATAAATGTTTTCACGAAACAGAACTTATAGATCTGTTCTGAACCCTAGAGGACGGAAGCTAAAAAGCTAGCACCGTAACTCAATCTTGAATGAAATTCAAGGGGCTCAGGGGAAACAAAATCATAGCATGATTAAAGTTCTAGAAAGTGGGGCCTAGCATGTCACTGCATAAGCTTATCTACGCAAAGATAATGGCCTACCACCTGAGAAACAGCACCAGGGAGGCTAATAACAGCCTGCTACCTTAGCTGTTAACCTCAGCCATTACACCTACATAAACAAGGGGAAAATGTGCATACAGCCTAACAACTCCCTCAGGAGGAGGCTAGAACTAGGAACTATACAACCTAACAAGGGATAGTAATACAAAGGGTGATTTATAACAATAAACACCTAAACCTAGTCCTAGCCTGGGCCACACACACCGCAACGCCTGGGCTTCACCTCTGAATCTCCATAGATAAGAGGAAATAAAGCAAAGCTCAACAAGCAAATAATGTCAGGCGGCCGATTAAGGCCGACCTAAACATAGATACTAACTGAAGTGACGAGTGCTAACTACTCTAGCAAACAGCAGACGAGAAGCTACTCTACACAACAGGTGGCTAAGAGGTGGCCATTTTGTGGCCTGCACAATATATCGTTCTAGCCAACCTATCAAACTCCAGTTAGCCTAAAAAAAAACCTTTTTTTACTTTTTCCAATTACATACTCAGGAAAAACTATACAGGAACACAAAGTCAACATATTTAGAAACATAAATATAGACCCAGCTCACTTTCCTGCGGCTCGAAGACCAAAGACTCCTCCTTCCATTTTCTTTAACAAGGAGGGATGGAATCTAGGGTTCTTTAAAGCCTAAAAGAACCTCTTACACTATCAAGCCAAAAGGCGGGCCTTTAGAAAAATAACCAAAAAAAAAAAAAAAACCAAAACTAACTACATGCTCATAAAATATAGACCCAGCTTACCTTTGCAAAAGGTATCCAAAGATATTTTAAAATTAACAAAGACATTTGCTTTACTGTTTCAACCCCCTCGCTCTTGCTACAAGGGTCATTTGGCAGGCACAAAGGTGCTGACAGTGATCAAGCCCTATAGGCCAAAATGTATGTACATTGGGGAGTCTACAAATGGTCACACCTTTAGTACAGTGGGGGAAGTTTTAATCTTCTAATTGGTCAGTTTGAATGTCTCGCATTTGGGTTTTAGTCACATTGTCAAGGAAGGGATAAAAGAAGATTATAACTATTGCTCTGTCTCTTTTTGATTCTTGGCTTTTCTTGGGCACTCTCTGGCCCTCTCTCTCTCTCTCTCTCTCTCTCACTCTATCTCTCAGGCAACTTTTTTCATACATGCTGTGTACGATTAATGGTATATGATTTTATCATCTCATACATCCATTGTATCCATCTTTATAAGTCCAAAAATGACCACCTTAGTATAAATAACCTCAAACCCCAAACAGTAAAAACTTTCTGGGGTTTAAGTAAAATAACAAAACTTTTAAACAATAAGACAAATATAATAAAATAGAGGAGACCTTTTCCTCTCCCTTCTGCAGCCTCTTCCTGAAACATACAAAGATAGGGCACATTCAGAGTGGTATAGCCGTAAGCGAAAGCTGCAGCCAAGAGTGGGCTATTTAAAATGTTAGCACACCAGTGAAGTGAAACAAAAAGCTTACAGCACCTGGTATTTCCAGGGGGTCTCCCATCTAAGTACTAACCAGGCCTGACCCTGCTTAGCTTCCAAGGCCCCGTTTACACGTACATGGTTATTTTGAAAAACGGAGACATTTCCCTTCGTTTGCGCCCTTCGTTTACACGCAAACGGAGAATTCGCCTCTGAAAACAAGTCTTTCTAAAAACTCCGGCCAGAGTGGAGATTTTGAAAATCTTCGTTTGCACGTTTGCATGTAAACTGACACAAACGGGTGTTTAGGCAGCCAACGTCACAGTATGCGCCAGAGCTCGCACCTATGTTTACATGTGATCATGGAAGCGTTTAGAGTAGCAGTCGCATTTATGTTGGTGTAAACTCTTCTCCTGTGTTTGCATTTGCAAATACAGCTGCTCCATTATGTCGAGGAGCAGAGACGAATGAGTGCTCGGAGATCAGCAATTTTGCAACAACTTCGAATCACTTCAAGAGGAATTCGGGATTCTTTTTCGGGGATTCTGATTGGCTTACGTGGGCTTGAGCTGCTCGTTACACTCTTGACGTCATATGTACACGGGTACGTGTAAATGAACACTTTTCTGAAAACTGACATGTGTGCACGATGTTATTTTTGAAACCAGAGAGGTTGAAATGTCAGTTTATGAAAATAGCCGCCCACGTGTAAACATAGCCCAAGATCAGATCAGGCGTGTTTTACTTTATTTTTTTATTTATTTATTTTTTTTATTCAAAGTATTCCAAGACAAAATTATATCAAACATTTTCCACATTAAAATATATATTAGGGATTTTGTTACAAAAGGCTGCCGGTCATGAAGAAAGAGCAGACATTCAGTAAATGTCGTTTTAAAAGGATTCTAAAAAAATACATTCTTTTAACATTCATTCAATTGTGTTAAAATGACATTCTCAAACCTGAATCCTTTAAAACCTTAGAGACGTCCTTCGTAAAAACATTGTAAAAATCATAATTTTTTTCTACTTGTTTAAAATAATAAAACAAGCATTCAACTTACTTTTCAAACTTCCTTTTAAACACATGCCACACATCCATTAAAATATTTTCTCTCTTTGCTACCACTTTTCTTTCCCATTTTGCACTCTTAATCAACATCACAGGTAAATCACTGTTACATTTGTCAAGTCCCAGCATCACCACCTTACTCCATTCAAAATCTTCCCCTCTCAAACTTAAAATCATTGTTTTACACTTCCCATTAAAATCAAATTCTTTACAATATAAAAACAAATGCAGAAACCCTTCGTCATCATCATTACATACTTTGCAAATAGCAGTTTGTTCCATTCCAATTGTTTAAAATAGCATCTGTGAAAACCACTTTATTTCTGATAAAATATTCTAAGTTCTCCAATTTTGACTGTATAATGTTTCCATTCAAGTTCCACCAAATGCTTCTAATGCTTCAAATTCTTTTAAATCATCGAATTTCAATAACCAATATGTTTACAATAGGTTTCTTAAAAACAGTATCTTAAAAAAAAAAAAAAACCTTTTCACAGTACATTCTTTAAAAGCATAGTTTTTCCCCCAGCCTCACATAAACATCTTTTTCTTGTTTCCCTTCTTCCATGTTATCAATTCTCTTTATCCACTCTTGAGGTTGCATTTTTAATGATTTCATATTTGTTTGTTATCTCTTGTCTGCTGAAATTCTCTCCTTTTCCTCCTCCATCACATCCACAATGCATTGTACCGGTAAAAACCCCTTTTTGAATTTGTATAATACATCTTTGACTTTCATGATTCCCACATCCCACCATTTCTTAAAAAAAAGATATATTTCCTTGATACAAAATGCAGCTGTTTAAGAATAAATGCTGATTTAAAATATTCTCTCTCTCTTGTGGATTATAATGTATACTAGTTAAAAATTTGCCCCAGGCACTCATAAATTCTTTGTAAAAATCTGGCAACCCCTCGAACATCCAATTTTTTGTTCTCATCCACAATATGTTGTCCCTGTTACGTCCATAGGCACGTATGAATGTATCTTATTTATTTTTCAATTATTTGTGTACTATGTGTGTCCTTTTTTTCTGTGTCTACTCTGTTTTTCTATGCTGCTCTTGCTCCTCCTACTGTCTGCTTGACAGGCTCATGAGTGCCACCTGAATCCTGTTGCAGCTCGTTAGGTGGAGTACAAAGGAACCCAACAACTTCCAGTCCAGGAGAGAGACTGAGGCTTTTCTCCGAGAGATACTACCAACTTCTGTTCTCATTTTCCAAAAAGTCAATCTTCTTTCAATCAATCCTAAAAATTTTCTCCCACATAGTTCCTTTTGCTTTCTTTTCTTCCCCCTACTAAAACACCTAAAATCTTTATTTATTTTGTTTCCTTGAAAGTAAAATGCTCTGTTAAAACAGTCACCCATCCAAATCTTATATATACCATTTTATTTTTATTTACTCCCAATCCCCTGCAATACTTTTGTACGATTTTAATTGCTTTTTTCCCACACTCTCCAGATCTTTTACCAGTAATGTCCATAGATGCAAACTCCTCACCTTTAGGTGAGAATTCACCTTTTTGAGATCAAAATATATTAAAAAATAATAAATATTTAACATTTTTTTCCACCATACTCTTTTCTTCCATGTACATGTGTTCTCCTTTTCTTTTTCAATTTATTTTTAATACTTAAAACATAGTCCTCATTCTTTCCCTCTCTTCACAGAACTCTGTTTGTATCAAAATTGGTTTATGATCACTTAAGCTTGATTCTTCATAATTATCATTATTCATTGTACATAATATACATTAATATAGCTTCAACTCTTTTCTTTCTTTTATCATTTTTAAAAACCATTCCCTCACCAATTTCTAATTTGCTTAAAACAATATTAAAATCACCCATCATAATGACTTTGTATTTCTTTAAAAATTCTCTTAACACTAAAAAATTCTTCCTTTTTTGTCTCTTCCGTTGGCGCATGTACGTTAATCACAACTACTACTTTGTCCTCGTAACCCATTTCTACAGCCATACATTTTCCCTCTTTGTTATTGTATATTGTTTTACATATTACACTGGTGTTTTCCTAAAAGTCCTCTGGCCTTAAAAATAACTATTCTTAAAAGCATAAAACATATAAAAACATTGATAAAATCCATCATCTCAGTCATCTCTTCCAAGTCTTTTAGTGCATCAAACATATTCCCAACCACAATTTCACCAATTTTAAGTACTTTTTTTTTTTTTTTTTTCTGGCAGTCTCTAAATTTGGTGTTACCTCTACTGGTCTTTCCTTTCAGCTGCTTGTTCCTTACTTGTTTGATCGTTAAGTTCTATTGTATCCAAGTTGTTTTGCAAACTGTCCATCAGATCCAGTTTTCTCTTCTCACAATTCGTTGTCTCAAACATGCATCTGCTCATACACGTCGCTCTTCCTCCTCACTCCTCATCCGTCTATCACACTTATTTAAAACCAAATTGCAATCTGGGCACATTACTGCATTGCAGTACCTCACGAAGTGACCCCTCTTGGGCGTGCTCAGAGTGGTATGGCCATAAGTAAAAGCTGCAGCCAAGAGTGGCCTATTTAAAATGTTAGCACACTAGTGAAGTAAAACAAAAAGCTTACCAGGACCTGGTATTCCCAGGCGGTCTCCCATCCAAGTACTAAGCAGGCCCGACCCTGCTTAGCTTCCGAGATCAGGCGTGCTTTATTTATTTATTTCAACATATAAATACAATCAACAATAAAATACACATACAAACTTCTTCCATATAACAGACTTTATAACAGTCAGATATTTTGTACTTGAAAAGAAAACATTTTAAAAAACACTTCTTTCCCTTCTATTCTCCAATAATTACACAATGTAAACATATAATCTTCCACCAAATTCTTAAACAGCTTCCACACATCCATATAAACATTCTTAATTTTAACAATTTCTTCTTTTCCAAATTTTCCCATTTAAATTTTTTTTAAAAGGATTTTAAATTCTCACATAGTAAAAACTAATGTAACAAACCTTCATCTTGCTTTTTACATACTTTACACATTGCAGTTTCTCCATATCTCTTCTTCTTTCAAACCAGTAAAATGTTTCTTAACCTCTTCCCAAAAAAACTGAAACATTTTAACATTTCCTGATCTAAAATCCATTATTTTATTTTGGGTTGTAAAAAAGACTTCAATATTTCCTCCTTTCCTTCTTCTGAATTTCATTCAACCATGCTTTTGGAATGGCACTTTTCTTTTCTTCATATTGTGGTATTTTATATATGTGCATCACCTGTTGGATATGTGTTCATATTTATTTATTTATTTATTTATTTATTTTTTATTTTTTTACATATATCATATTCTTCCTTAGCCTTAAAATTTCTCTCTCATTAATCTCAATATGCTTATTAAAAAACAATGGTTGATTTAAAATTATTTCCCATCCTTCTGGTTTAAAATGTACCTTTTAAAATCTCTTTGTAAAAATCAGGTACCCCTTTAAACATCCATTCTTTCATTTTCATCCATAAAACACTCTCCCAAATTTACCTCCCCAAATTTGTTTAAAAATACTTCATTGTTTCTTTCCATTCTCCCTTTTCTTCTTTATTCAGATGTTTTTTCACCACTTTGATTCACATACTTTTTTTTTTTTTTCTTAAGTTAAACGTCAGCTAACCCCATCCCTCTCTTATCTGTCGGACCAATCAATGTGTTGTAAGCAACTCTTGGGCTTTTTCTCCCAAATAAAATCTAAAACATCTTTTTAATCTTATTTCTACCCATCTTGGTACCGCGACTACAGTTAAAATATATCATATTTTAGATAACATTAAAACATTAACCACTAAAATCTTTCCTTTCAAACTTACACAGGTGTCATTACACTGTATTCAGCACGAACTAGGCTACCATAATATGTGAGGAACATGTATGTACATGTTTGTATTTTTTGAAGGAATAACATTTATGCGTGGTTATTGAAAAAACATAAAACTTAAATTACTGAAATAAGGCCACCAAATAAATACAAAATGTGTTCACAAGACTTCTGGGTATTGGAGGTTGTAGTCTAGAGTTTTTGCTTCAAAATGATGTAAAAATTATCCTGCCTACTCATTCATATAAAAATAATATATTGATTTAAATTTTGTAAGGCACCTTTTTGTCAAGAAACACAGTTATCATATCATATTGTACTAACATTAATATAATGTCCACTCTTTACCAAAAAAAACATGATTTTTGTGATCTCATGCATGCACGTATTATTGCACATCATGTGAAGAAAATTTTGTATAGGCCTATTATAGTTAAAATTACAGTACCAGTAAAAAGATTGCTATTATAATGTTTTTAAAAGAAGTCTCATGCTCATCATGCTGTATATCAAACATACAGAAAAAACAGCAATACTGTGAAATATTATTACAATTTAAAATAATGGTTCTCTATTTTAATATATAATATAATTCTGTGATGCAAAGCGTCTGGACATTCATGTTACTATGGCATTTCATATAGGCTATTATTTGTTATTATATAGCCTAAATGTTAATGTGCAATTAACAAACTATACATCATTAAAAAGATCTAAGACATAAGCTTCACATTTTGACCTCTGTTTTACTCTTAAAATCTTATAGTGACCGTAATTTGTTAATATGCATCAGGAGTTATGATTATGAAAAACGGAGCTGTTACCTTTGACAAAACAACATCAATCAGGTCTTTTAGCTTAAAAGCATGCACATTTGGAGAAATATTGATGGATTCTCATATGTTTGTCAAATTTTCTATACAGCGGAGTAATATTTATTCAATATTTATTGTCATCACTATGAGCGCTGGATACTGTCTTTTCAATTCATACGTGCAGCCGGAGGGCACTCTGTGCACATTTAGTCCACAAATGATACATACTGAAGAACAGGCATACCATGTGACATTCCAGGAACTAAAAGAGGTTTCTTGACATCGCTATAACCATGGCTATAACATGCAGATAGACAATTTTGAAGACAATAAATGCACGATTGCAACGATGTATACATGTATTGCCTCAGAATTTGCATCTGAATAGAGCCTGCACTCCGTGGGGTGTGGCCGCATTAGCGGATAATGAGCTGACTCGCAAACGACTTGAATCTGTCTTTTCATTCAGATTACATAAACATAGAATATTTGTTTTCAATTTGACTTAAATGATTTAAAACCTGACATTTCAACGTTTCTTTAGACATGTCTCATTTTTTTGTGATTAGTATTCACTAAGTTACACTTTATTTTCTGAGAACTATCAGAGACGACATGTTGTGCATCATGTTAGTTTTCTTTATTTTGCAAAAAGCACATTTTGTTTTTACTCTGTGTACACAAAAGAAGATTTCACAGATTAAAATGGAATATAACTCTTAATTGTATGTGCAAAATTGACAAGTATTTTGAGTCTCTCTCTCTCTCTCTCTCTATAATATATATATATGTATTTTATATATATATATTTATTTTTTTTTTTTCTTCATTCACTTTCGCACCTGTACCCTTACCATATTTCTCTACATTTTTCATTACCTCCCTTCACACTCTTTAAATCCCTTAAACTCAATGTTGTGTCATCTGTGTACTGAAAAACCTTTTTCTCCACTTTTCCTTTTTATTCTAATATCTTGTATATTTTTGTCCTTCTTAATCATCAACCTTAGCGGTTCTGCTACTAATGTGTACAACTATGCTGAAAGAGGGCAACCCTGCTTAAATGATCTCGTAATCATAATAGGTTCCACTAAAAAGCCATTACATTTTACTTTTGTCATTACATTTTTATATAAAACTTTAATCCATTCCTTAAACTTGTCCCCAAAACTAAATTGCCCTAAAACTGCAAATAAAAAAAAACTGTTCAACTCTATCAAAAAGCCTTTTCAAAATCTAATTATGTCCCTTATTTCACTCATTATATCTGCAATGTCTCTTCCATTCACGTCATACGCTTGGTTCGTTATTATAATTTTTGGTAAAATCTTATTTAATCTGTTTGCTAAGACTTTAGCTAAAATTTTCAAATCCGTATTCAACATAGTTGAATGCATCACGTCGTTATTTCAGTCTAAAATTATTTAAAATATTCTTTTCTTTTATAAAATTTCATCAATCCCATACTCATCATTTGGTCTAATTCTTTTTTATCTTAATTTCTTGATATACTACTTTTAAAATTTCACTTATTCTATCCTTAAAAATGTCTCTAGTCATGACTGTAACCCTGGTACAGACACTGCATCCTAGAACACAACTGGGGAAACATCCTCGCGTGACCAGTGTCTGAAACAACCTGTCAAATCACAACAATCCTATTGGCCGGCGACAGCCTATGACATAATACAGGTGTAACCAGGAAGTATAAAAGGGGCACCTGGAGAACATGTCATCCAGGGTTACAGTCATAACCCTAGACGTTGTTCCCTTTTGAAAGAGAACTTGCACTGCATCCTAGAATGCAAATGGGGAACAAAATACCCACGCTGCTGTAAGTTCCACCCACTAGCCCAACGACGGCATCTAGTGGTCTGGTTGAAGGTATTTTGCGTGTTTGTCCTATAGCACTTCTGTAAAAATCATCTTAATTTAATACAACTTTGGTTTCTAATTCAATTCTGACTCCATGAATAATTTTAATCTGACTCCAATTATAAATGACTCCTAGTTTCACAATGTTTGCAGCTGTATGTAACGATGTAACAGCTGATCATAAGATTAGTTGTGCTTTAATTTGGATCTTAGATTTTTCTGATTATCTTATACTTTCAATTATTCAATCACTGCGGTCCCAGTATCGCTTTAGAAAAGTCACTTCAGCCGACTGAGTGCTCTTCTCAGACACAAACTCATCAGTTCTGACCTTAAACATTGGATGCAGGGCAAATATCTACCTTTAAGTTGGTCACACTCTGCTTACTCATAACAAAAAAGCATAGTTTTTTATATATTTAAGAAAACTGCAACTTATTTAAGGCAGCGATTAGCAGAAATCGTAATGGACTTAATTGATGTGCCCTATTCTCCATCTATTAAACCTTACGTATGATCAATCCTGAACACAAATTTGTGGTAATACCTTTGCTTTAATCTACTAGAAATGATGAATTAGGAATAATGCACAATAAATCAAGAATAACAATAAATACACAATACAATAAACAATAAATGATAAACAATAAACAATAAATGCACAATAAATCAAGTTTTGCCAGGCAGGATTAAACATCAATTAAAAGAATTAAAGAGAATACATCACACAACTGATCAACATAAAATACAAAGTACAATTCAGAGTTGTTCAAGAGTTCGTCATGCCATTTTACTGTGTACTGAACCTATTCTCTGCTCCATCAATGTTTCATGTCAAATCGCTATATTTCCTTGTTTAAAATGTACTGCAAGATTCAGTTTCTTTCCAAACCGCTATAAGCACCGAACCTGTTTTTAGCCTAAGTGTGATATGTCCTCTCGACCATCAGATTCAGAATTCGGCGAGCGTTCGATGCAATCTAACATGGCGGTTCTTTGAAGCGAGGGAGTTTGTTTGTGCTCACTCTTCAAAATTTAAACTCTATACTCTTTTGATGGCCTGGATGAGCCAGTGAGACCTGGGGGCCAGAGTCCGGAGCGCCAACTCGGCTCGGTTCCCGAGATAGGGTCGTTTAAATATGGTGGGTAAAAAGGGTGGCTCGTGTGTGTGTGTGTGTGTGTGCGCAAGTGTGTGACATCGTATCCGGAAATCAACCTGGGCAGAGTTTCCCAAAAGCATCGTAAGCTTAAGTTGATTGTAGCTCTATTGAAACCAATGGAGCTACGATCAACTTAGGCTTACGATGCTTTTGGGAAACGCTACCCTGTTCAGTAAACTGTTTAAAACATATAGTCACCCAATCAATACTGAGATTCTAGATGTTTTTATATAAAATGGCTAAAAGAGGCGCTCAACTCACAGCTGCTTTAAGAGGCTCGCCTCGCCTCGTCTCGTGTGTGTGTGACATTGTATCAGGCAATCAAGCTGTTCAGTAAACGGTTTAAAACATATAGTCACCCTTTCAATACTGAGATTCTAGATGTATTTATAAAAAAAGGCTAAAAAAAGGATGGATTTGTAGCGTTTTGAAACAAACAAAAAAAACTTTGAATTTATAATCAACAAAATTTTCATTTAACAATCATTGTTTAACATGTTCAGACTGAGCCAATAGACCATTTTAACAGGATAAATTGAATATTAAATGTACAGTGGGTATGGAAAGTATTCAGACCCCCTTAAATTTTTCACTCTTTGTATATTGCAGCCATTTGCTAAAATCATTTAAGTTCATTTTTTTTCCTCATTAATGTACACACAGCACCCCATATTGACAGAAAAACACAGAATTGTTGACATTTTTGCAGATTTATTAAAAAAGAAAAACTAAAATATCACATGGTCCTAAGTATTCAGACCCTTTGCTCAGTATTTAGTAGAAGCACCCTTTTGATCTAATACAGCCATGAGTCTTTTTGGGAAAGATGCAACAAGTTTTTCACACCTGGATTTGGGGATCCTCTGCCATTCCAGTTCTGTCAGGTTGGATGGTAAACGTTGGTGGACAGCCATTTTTAGGTCTCTCCAGAGATGCTCAATTTGGTTTAAATCAGGGCTCTGGCTGGGCCATTCAAGAACAGTCACAGAGTTGTTGTGAAGCCACTCCTTCATTATTTTAGCTGTGTGCTTAGGGTCATTGTCTTGTTGGAAGGTAAACCTTTGGCCCAGTCTGAGGTCCTGAGCACTCTGGAGAAGGTTTTCGTCCAGGATATCCCTGTACTTGGCCGCATTCATCTTTCCCTCGCTTACAACCAGTCGTCCTGTCCCTGCAGCTGAAAAACACCCCCACAGCAAGATGCTGCCACCACCATGCTTCACTGTTGGGACTGTGTTGGACAGGTGATGAGCAGTGCCTGGTTTTCTCCACACATACCACTTAGAATTAAGGCTAAAAAGTTCTATCTTGGTCTCATCAGACCAGAGAATCTTATTTCTCACCATCTTGGCAAACTCAATGTGGGCTTTCATGTGTCTTGCACTGAGGAGAGGCTTCCGTCGGGCCACTCTGCCATAAAGTCCCGACTGGTGGAGGGCTGCAGTTATGGTTGACTTTCTACAACTTTCTCCCATCTCCCGACTGCATCTCTGGAGCTCAGCCACAGTGATCTTTGGGTTCTTCTTTACCTCTCTCACCAAGGCTCTTCTCCCCCCGATAGCTCAGTTTGGCCGGACGGCCAGCTCTAGGAAGGGTTCTGGTCATCCCAGACGTCTTCCATTTAAGGATTATGGAGGCCACTGTGCTCTTAGGAACCTTAAGTGCAGCAGAAATTTTTTTGTAACCTGTGCCTTGCCACAATTCTGTCTCTGAGCTCTTCGGGCAGTTCCTTTGACCTCATGATTCTCATTTGCTCTGACATGCACTGTGAGCTGTAAGGTCTTATATAGACAGGTGTGTGGCTTTCCTAATCATGTCCGAATCAGTATAATCAAACACAGCTGGACTCAAATGAAGGTGTAGAACCATCTCAAGGATGATCAGAAGAAATGGGCAGCACCCGAGTTAAATATGAGTGTCACAGCAAAAGGTCTGTATACTTAGGACCATGTGATATTTCAGTTTTTCTTTTTTAATAAATCTGCAAAAATGTCAACAATTCTGTGTTTTTCTGTCAATATGGGGTGCTGTGTGTACATTGAGGAAAAAAAATGAACTTAAATGATTTTAGCAAATGGCTGCAATATAACAAAGAGTGAAAAATTTAAGGGGGTCTGAATAATTTCCGTACCCGCTGTATAGGTCTAGGTAAAAAAATGTAATTTTCATGAAAACTATTAAAATGGATTTATAGCGTTTTGGAAAAGAGCTCTTCACATAATCTTAAAAAGAACTTCAAAGAGTCAACATACCTGGCAAATAGAGAGATAATGGTTTCAGTGGTGTAAGCAGTAGCGCGGTGGGCGCACAGAACTAACTTGTGACGCGATTGATTGGGTTCGAATCTGTCCTTCGCCAAGCTCGCTCTTTTTCCCCTTTCCCATCACATATCAAATCAGAAAAGCATTTATTTTCAATAAAAATGAAGAAAATATTCTAAAAGTAGAAGTAAATGGCCTAACGAGTGTTTAATAATGATAAAATAATTTACACTCTTATTATTGCATCCTGTTAATTTTCAAAACTGAGGTGAAAATAGTACCTATGTATCTGCCAGTATAAAACATTAAATAGCATCTAATTACTATTTACACTTATTGCAAAGAACTGCTACGTTTAGCCTACATGATAAATAAAACATAATTTGCAAAATAATAAAAAAATAATATTAATAATTAAACTTGCATTGACTCAGAAGTATGCGGACGTCATTTTGTCACGTGCTGTTGCCATGGTGAATCGTAATATCGGAGTTTCATTGATAATGGCTTTTCATAGTCGTGGTGCACGCATTTAACTCAGTCAGCCTACTCAGAATGGATTGAACTAACTCAATTCAACTGTTCTGAAACAGAAAACTCAGAGTTTCCCATTTCAGGGTAAGTCAACTCAGAGTTCAAGTTTCAATTCAGAGTTGTTTGAACGTCCTTATTGAAACGGACCCCAGGAGAACAGGTTTTGTTTTCTTTATTGTCTGTTCTATTTATGTGGGTGTGAAACCATCTTACCAGTCGCACCAGAAGTGTTTACATTGATGTCACTTAAAACAGCTAAGATAGCAGATCTGTGAGACTTGAGTCAGGTGCTGTCCTGTGCTCTTTCTCGCAGATCCACTCTTCAGATTAGAGAGTTTTATTGTTTTATTACAGGATAGGAATCTTAAATTAAAGTCTTGGTAAAATTCATCCTTACAGTTCCACCCTTGGCCCCTTGCGACAGGTTTAGAGCAGTCCCTGAGGGGCCACAATCTATGGATTTCTTGCAGCTTGCTTACGGTTGTAGTTTCTGTAGGGCTGGTACCTGTAGTGGACTGAGTGCGATGGCCACATTAGTTGAAGTGCACATTGCATGGAGGAGACACATCTGAAGTAGCAGCACTGGATGAGGGTCAATAAGAAGATGAGCACACTGGCGCATCCACGAAACATCCAGTCCCACTAGGTGTAAGCATACCAAGCTGAGCGGGTAGAGGAACTAGACAGGATCTCTGCAGTCCATTTCGCCAGATTTGCTTCCACTTATGCTTGGTTGAGGTGGTATTCAGTCTGCAAAATAATACCTTGAACTAAGTCCATCGTGTTGACCAAAGCTTGTGTGCTTTGCTCATAAAAATTGTCCTCCCACCATGGGGAAACATCCACATCTAGTGGTACTCTTCCCAGGATGTTTATCTGACCCATTGAAAAGTCCTCTTTCACTTCCAAGCAAAAAGTGTGGTTCGCAGGGCAGGTCAGACCTCCGTAGGTGAAGGAATTCATCTCGCTTACAATGCACCACTGAGTGTGAGACACTTGAACAGCATCAGAATGGCCATGCAAAGACTGCACATTAATGAGCTTAGAATCATTGGCAGAAAAAGGTTGCAAAGTATTGCAGGTACAAATAATGTAACTAGATGTTTCATGACAACAGGCGCGAGTGGTAAACAAGGTTTCAGTGCCCTTCAAAGTCATATACCCCGTAAGATGGTCCCATTTAATGATCTGATCCTTCACTACAACGCCAACAGAGCATATGGTAGTGGAATTTAGGTAGACTTGATCTGGGTGAATTGGAGGGAAAGTGGCAGAAAAAAAAACAATACAACCAATACATTCATTTCCAGTATACATTATTAATGTTGAAAACAATTCAGAATAGTCAAAGTTCTTCTTTTTTTTCTGAAGTAAGCCATCTATGCAGATATAAAATTTCTATAAGATAATTTAAAACATGTCTAGGTATCTTATGAAGACGAAGATCTAAAATTTCTTGTCTTGCTGCAGTGAACAAATCTCGTGCATACAATCTACAGGCTAAGTCATGCTCAATGGTATGGGTCTGATTGAAAATCGTTTGACTGGTCATCAGAAGCACCAGATCTGACCGCTTTGATAATATTTTCATTACTATTGGTGATGTGTTGAAAACCAATGGCCACCTGATTTGCCAACAATGTTGAAAATTGAGATTGACCTGTTATTTTGTAAGTGTTGGATATAGAATTAACTGACCCAAAAAGGCTTGCTAAATTTCCAAATAGGTCTCGTTTAGTACGAGCAGATGGAATTTGGACTGCAAGTCTGTTTTTGTAATCAGAAACTTAATCATCGATGCGTGACTGTAGCCATGTATAGGTTTCATCATTATGGTTACAATGTTCTACATAAGCAGACAAAATATTAGAGATATTATACGTCACATGTGTTATCACAAGATTGACATCATGAAGCAAAGTCTTGTTTACATTTCCTTTGATAAGGCCACCCGGAGGGGTGGGATATAACTTTGGACACTGTGTGGGCTTTCTATATCCACAGGGGGTTAGATTAAAGCAATGATGTAATGTCCATGAACAATTGAGGGCTTGGAAAATCGTCCATATTTGCCTCACATTTTCCCACACAGTATGTTCCTTCTTTTTGTCCAGTCCAAACAAATGTTTTCAAACTTTTTTTTGATACAGGATTTGTTCAGTTAAAGAGAAGTTCAGTAAACTTCAAATGTGTATTGTTATGTGTTGTAGTGTGCTTGCACCTATATGTTGCTGGTTCTAGATCCTTAATGGAGTAACATTTTTTTTGGATCTTCTCCGTAATTGTTGATTTTATACAGTAGGTTTTGTAGGGGGTCATGTGACTGTTTCTTTGTATGTAATTGGAATGTAAGGTGTGGATGACCCCTTGGTATATTTCCATACCCATCTCTCACATCTTAGGGTGTGTACGAATGTGACACATTGTCCTAATTCGATGCAGGTGGGTCCAGACACCGCCCTGGCATCTGGCCTCCATGGAATTGCAGTGACTGTCCTGTGGAAAAGAAAGATCATAATTCATTTAATGAACCTTTGAACAGTTTGCACTGGGACATGTGGTACCATCTTAATTTTCCTCTGATGGTCACGGCCACACAGCTGTTGCAGACAGCTTTAATTTCATAGGGCCCGTGCCATCTAGGGGAGAATGCATTTTGTTTTACAAAAACGCGTATCACAATATCTCCTTCTGAAAATTTTGTTTCAGAGATTGGATTAAATTGTGCATATCGTTTAAGATCAGCCTGAGTGTGCAACACCTTCAATCTTTCTTGCAATTGCACCAATACAGTCTGCTGTGTTGCGAGCATTAGAGGCCCCAGGTCTGCTGGGGAAATCTCTGGATCAATGGGTAACTTCATCACCCTTCCAGTCAATAAGCTCATATGGGCTAATGCCTGTACCTTTTGATGGAGTTGCTTGCAGATTTGTTCAGCCTAGTTTTCCCTGGTTAATTGTGGCACACACCAGACAGGTGTTGCACCATCTTTCAATGTCAGCTGTCATTCCTTGCCACCAAAGTTGTTTTTGTATCAATTGTGCTGTTTTTGCTGCAGACACATGGGCATATTCATGATACAATTTGATTATTGGCTTTTGAAGCGCTTCTGGAACAACAAATCACGGATGACTATGCCTTCGATTATGTTAACCATCTGATCATGTTTCAAGTGTGGCACAAGTTCTCCGTCAGAGACCCACAGATCTTGTTGATACTGTTTGAGGTCTATGGGTGTAACTTGCGCTGCACTTCCCACAGAAACAGAGGGTGTTTAGTTTTGCCAAAGGTCACCTTTCACTGCTGCCAGCTTAGCCAATTGGTCAGCAATATTATTGTTTTTTCTCATGCACATCTGAGTTTTTGTTGATGTGCGCACGCACTTTTACAACGGAGATGGGGGCTTCTCGCGCTTGTATTTCTTGCCAAATTGCAGTTATAGTGTTGAAATGCTTTATAGGCATTCCAGTAGGCGTGAGGAAGTTCCGCAATTGCCACTGAGCCATAAAATCTGTTACCACGCCATACGCCATTAACGGCTGTCCGTATGTACACAGAGCGGTTCAGGGTGTGCCTTGATCGCTTCTAGCAATGCAATGAGTTCAGCTTCCTGTGCGGATATGTTAGATAGCAATTTAAACAACAACTGCTGTTTTGCATCTGTATCGGGGAGATGAGGAGCCCACACCGCACAGCCAGTGTAAAAATAAACATTTTGGCAGAATCGAGAACCATCAATGTACACCTGCACTTGGCCTGGTAGTGGCTGGTCATGTATGAGGCTTTGTGACTCTTGTTCAGGCTGGCATGTGTGTGGGTGGTGTTGTGGCAAAAATAAACAAATCACCAGACTCACTGCGTAAGAAACAAACTCAATCCAAATGTCTTTTAAAGATTTATTTTTTATAGCAAGAAAAATCAGACAGTCATACAAGCTCCAAGGGAGCTAGCAGAGTGAAAGATAGATAACAGCTTTTCTCTGTGGCTCTTATACCCCCTAATCTTCAAGGTTGAAACCTTATTCTTGCCCATATTAGGCCCACAAACAGGAAAAAACTCTATGCCACCTGTCACGTGTGTAGCGTCTGCACAGTGTCGAAAGTGAGCAGACCCCCCCCCATAAACTGTATGTAAGCCTCAATTCAAGAAAGTTTGGTCCATAAATTTCACATTGGCTCTGACCTGGCGCACACCAACGGATCACGTGACTCCATTTATGACTGCTTCGATAGATTCCTAAGCATCTCCTTCGTGACTTCAAAGGGGATGCGGACACCACGGATCGGGTTACTACGAAACAGGCCCGCATTCCAAACAGCAATAAAAGAGAAAACACACACACGCACCCGCAGACACACACTCAAAGACCTGCATAAAGACTGTATGCACAAATATGATTGTACCTGCAAATATGAAATTATCTGCCATTGTAGTGCTTGTTGCATGTATGCTTCCTAGTGTTTAGACTTAGTTTAAATAACTATAGTTGAGTTAGTTTTAGTTTTAATGATAAATTTGTCTGTAAACCATAACTTCTTCTACATGCCAAATAGTGCTACTCATCTATTGGCCGTTCCAATTCAGTAGGTGTGTAGCTTGGTTTTCCATAAAAACAACGACACACAATTTTTCCTTTGTCTCCCGATTGTCTCTCGACTGCCCCTGAACTGCCTCAGGCGACAGCGCTGTCATCACGCGCTCAGCTCCTTCCGGGACGACCATCGCCTTGGACTCTCTCTCTCTCTTCGGTTATTTTACTCTTCAGTTTAAACCTCGTTTGAAAACCCCGCCGGAGCAAACCCTCTCGGAAAGGACCAATCGATCCAAGCCGTGCACTGAAACTCTACTGCACACTGACTTGAACCAATATGCAAGTATTATAATTTCTTTGAAATTCATTTAAACTGATTTCTGTGCTGGCTTTCAAAAGGTTTAACTGTTGTAATTTGCCATTCTTTGATCATCTTTCTTTTCCTGTCTTTACTTCCACGCTTGTATATATGTGCATATATCCTCTGTATATATTTAGATGCATAACCTCTGTACTAGTAGTTTTCATATATTAAATACATTATATCCATGCTTTTTGTTCTTTTGCTCATTCAACAAAAACCAAGTCACTTTAATGTTTAGATCCTATCCTTGCTTTACGTTTGGATGCTAGAAGAGGAGGTCTTTCTCGTGGCCAGAGAAAAACCTTCCTTTGATAATATTCTATGAGGAGCTTAGTTTGCTGGACAAACGAACAGTTTCTCTAAATAATTATTAAACCAGAACTAATCATATATATAATTGATTATAATTCGTTGTAATTAATTCACCATATATGGTTAATTCCCCCTTGGGTCAGTATGTGCATAATAATTATTCATAAAGCTTTATGAATTATTATATTCATATTCCACCCATAAATTGATTAATAACTGTACAAAATCGCTATACGTGACACTCAAAACCTCCTTATACAGCCCCTGTTTCTTATTTAAACATTGTCCTTTACTATGGTCTGGCCTCCAGCCAAAAATAAAGACCCAAAGGTGAAATGTTTCTCTAACTAAAGCTTCACACATACCACACATTCCATATAACAGAGGTTTAGTACCTCAGAATACATTTTGGCAGCATTTCAACCTTGGCAGTGTTTAGAGGAGACATACAATCCTCAACAAATTTTAAAATTTCCACTACAATGTCCCTCAACATCTCCAAGCAGATGTGGCAAGATTTGTGTGTTTTCACACACTTGAATGTCTGCTAGCCATCTTGCTAATCTTTGGGAGGAAACTCCCTTTATCCGGCCTTGTAATGGCATTCGTACAGGCGTGTGCATTGTGTGTATAACAACAGGCTGAAATCCGACAATGGTTCTGTTGTTTTTAGCACCCAATGCACTGAGAGTACCTGCTGTGTACATGGGTCAAATCCTTGTTCAACTAGAGATTTTTTTTTCCGGCTGTAATAAGCGATTGGATTGTGATTTCATGCGCGTCTACTTGAATATGAAAATCTTTTGGTGGACAGGGCAGGCATGGCGCACAATCATTGTTTTAAATCGGTAAACGCTTGATCATGTTCATCAGTCCATTCAAGGACATCTTGGCTTTGTTTTGCCTTTTAAAAGCAAATACAACGGTGCGGCGGTATTTGCAAAATCAGGGATGAAATCTCGTAAATAGTTTGCTGTACCTAACAACAATTTTGCAGCGAGTTTAAAGTATGAGGTCGGGGCAGTTCGGCAATGCAATTTTTTTTTCTGTCATCTGTTAAGGCTCTGTGACTTTGAGTCAGTGTGTACCTTAAATAGTGTACTTCTCTTTGAGCAATTTGGGCTTTTTCTTTATTCATTTTGAAGCCTGTGTCACTTAACATCTGTAACACTGTGTCAATTAGCTGCAAGTGGTTCTCAAGTGGTTCTTCTGTGGCTATTAGTATGTCGTCGACATAGTGAACTACTTTGCCAGTCCCTAGTAAGGGACTGAGCACATCTGCCACAGCTCTGTGAAAATGGCTGGACTGTTGTTAAGGCCCTGTGGCATTCGTTCCCATGTGTACTGCATTTGATTTACAGTAAATGATATCCTCTATTGGTCTTCTCTTTTGACTTTGATAGACCAGAAACCATTTTTAATGTCAAGCACTGTGAACCACGAAGCACTGGTTGAAACTTGGGATGGGCACACTATGGGTGTTGCCTTAGGTAAAACTTTGAGACGGTGATAATCAATACAAAGACACCATTTACCATTAGGTTTTGGAACTGGCAAACACAGAATTTGTAACTGCATCGCCGAACTATCCCTCTAACCTCAAGCTGTTTCACTATCTCATGAACAGCGACCTCTGCCTCTGGCTTGATACGATTATTGTTTTTGTGGGGGAGGGGGCTCTCCCTCAATGCAAACTTCAGAGTCAATGAGGCTGCAGTTGTGTTCATGATTAGCCCAAACATTGCTGTGTTTGTTGATGAGAAGTTGAATCGGATCTGTATGCTGTTTTGTTAGTTTGTACTTAAATTTTGTTTTTCAAAACAATGAATGTTTTCTCAACAAAGCCATGCTTTCTCATGATGTCCATTCCCAATACAGTTCCTTTGCTGTTATCTGGTAAATACCAGAATGGCTCGTTTAACACTACCATGCCTAAATTGAGCTGTACTTGCTGTGTTTGAGTTGCTGTCATCAAAGTATCGCCTATACCTTTAATCTGAATCATTTGTGTACTTAAGGGTAGTGGAATGTTTGTGCAGGAGCAGGTGGAACCGGTATCAACAAGGATGTTAACTAACCGGCCTCCAAGGTTAGCTCTTATTTTGATTCGATTGCCGCTTTTGATAACGCTTCCTACAGCAATGGAGGCCACACACCCCTATTGGGATTGGTATATTTTGCTAGTAGGACAGCGAGATCTGCCTGCAAATTTTTGTACTGTCTTGGTTTGGCAGTTGGTTTTCAGCTTGATTTGGGCTGTTCTCTGGAGCATTATTTTTTGCAATCAAATTTCCTAAGCGTTTAAGGATTTCACTGTCATTTTTAGAATGCACTGTTTGATTGTTTTGCGCTTTTTTCCAGTCTGAGGCAGTTTTGAATACTGTGGTTACTTTTTTTTTAGCAATAATAGCATCGAAATTGTGACTGAAGTTTAGGGCTAGGATTTTTAGCACCATTTCCTTCTGCTAGCCATTATTGTTGAAACGGAACGAACTTTGGTTTGTTTAAGCCTGGTTTCTATTTTGGAAGCCCAATCCACCAATGACCTGTAGGTATTCTCAGATAAACTAGCGCTTGCTGAATGTGAGGCCCTGCATTATTTGAAGTAAAACTTCCTGATTGCACTGTGCATCTTCTAAACCTGAATGCTCTTTGTACATCACCCATAAACGTTCCGCATACATTTTAAATGGCTCTTTGTTGGCCTGTTTTATTTCTAAAATACTATTCCTCTCAGCGTGTGTTGGTCCCCTTAGCTCTAATAAAGTCTCCCTCAATCTTTCATACACATCATTTTCATTCTCACCTTCTCTTTTGATTACAATTTCTCCAGATCTTAATTCAGGGCAAATTTTTGGTTTTAGTTCCTCTGGAATAGTGAGGAGAGCAATTTGCCAAACATCTCTGACCTCTAAATTGTACACTGACGCCTGTACCATTAAGTTGTCCCAGTAGGGTTGAAAAGGGCCTTTTCTTGGCATCATTCCCACAACTTTTGTGTTTGGTACATTCTTCGCAAGTTAAAGAAAATCTGATAGACGTCTAATACAGAACTTTGTACATTTTTCTCCCTCCACCACATATTTTGCTTTTGCTTCTTAGCCTCGCCCCTTTTTTTCTTCTATTTCTTTCATTTTTCCCCCCATTTCCTTTATCTTTTGTATATCTGTTTTTTTTTATTCAATTCCATTTCCAAACTTTCTTTTATTTCTCTTTCTTTTAATCTTTTACATTTCTGTATTAAACTACAATATTTGATTAAGAATTTTTTTATTAACTTTACATTCTCCCACCATATTCTCTTATCCTCTTCATACATTCCATTTTCTTTTTCTATAATTTCTTTAACTTTTGCAACATAATCTTCATTCTTTATAATCTGCGTATGTAAAATCCATACTCCCGGCCCTCTTTGCATTTTACTCCAGTCCACTATAAAAAAAATAAAAACTTGTGATCACTAAAACTTGTTTCTTCATACTTAATCTTTTTCTATAAAATTCTCCATATTTCTACTACATAACAAAATCAATTCTAGTTTTGCATACAAACTGCCCCACTATCTCCTTAAATTTTTTCCTTTTCATTTCTTTCTCTCCACAAATCTATCATATTAATTTCTTCCATTAATGCTTTTAATTCTTTTCTTCCCGTATTAGTTTTGAAAACCATTCCTTCAGCCATATCTTGCTTACTAAAAACTGTGTTAAAATCCCCCATCATTATTATTTCTTTATACTTCTTTACAAGTACTTTACATGTACATTTACTAAAATCAAATCTCTAAACAGATTAAATAAATGTTTAACATCCCAGGGCGCTTTTAAGCATGATTCTCTCTCGAATGTTGCCATCTTATCTCTGGACGCTGAAAAGGCATTCGACCAAATCGAATGGAATTATATTATTTCAGAGTTTAACCTTGGAAAATCATTCTCTCTATGGGTGAAAATGCTTTATGCTAAACCCAGGGCCTCAGTGCTCACTAATTTCGATAAATCACCGCAATTCACGCTGCATAGAGGCACTAGGCAGGGGTGTCCACTTTCACCCCTGCTTTTTGCCATTGCTATAGAACCCCCTTTTTTCATGCAGTGGTCAATTTTGAGATTTTGGGCCAGTTTGCTCTCTTAACATGTAAGCTTTCATGTCAAAATAAAAAAATGTCAACATTACACATTAAGGTGGTTATTTCATTATATTTTGTCAACTTGCGCCTTTAGATTTCTATCGGAAATCACAAAAAGTTAGCATTCTAACGCGAGCTCCCGTGCCGTCTCCATTCACAGAAACATGTCATGCCTGGTATCATTGTAAAGCTCTCAGTCTCATTAACAGTGCTGTCTAATCCAAATATGGGCATTTCCTTTGTAGAAATAACCAACCGCGAAAGTTTGCCGGGGAATCTACAGCCGAAAACCACATCTGATTGGTCATGTGAATTTCCGACTACGTGATTGGTTCTCAGGCGTCACGCTTCCTTGTTTATTCTCTGCGCCTGAGAGAAAATGCCGACAACACCAAAATCAGCTCATAAAGTTTCACAGAAAAGACGGCAACAGCTGTCACTTGCAAGAGCTAGTAAAAAGAAAGTAAACAACAGATTAGACGATGAAACCCCCATCAGCCAGTGCCGCATCGCGTAAGCTATCGTTTGGAAAGGGAAAGAGAGAGTCTGTTGGAGGGAATGACAGCCGCGCCACACAGGAATGGCTCATAATTCACGTCGCACGATTGAATGAATTAGTCAGTGGTTTGTGTTGTCCTAACTGTGCTGGATCAGGGCTGAAAATTAACATCGATCCACAGAATCATGGGTTCTGTAGCAGTGTGTTGCTGGAGTGTAGTCTGTGTGAGAGAGATAGGTACTGCAGAAGTGTTTACACATCTACGCGTCTGCAAGACGAGTCCAGGAACGACGTTGCATTTGATGTGAATGTGCGGATGGTGCACTTAGCACATGAATTAAGAATGAGGTATGCAGCTCTCAAAAAAATCAGCAAGGTGTTGGGGATACCTTCCCTTCACCTTAAGACTTATCAGAGACACAACAGAAAAGTGACGGGTATGAAAAAGGTTGAGCCAGAAAACCAAGCAGTGTAGTGTCTAAATGCCAAATGCTTTTGTCTTGTGGATAGTGTCAGAAGTGAGAGTGACATTACATTTATATTTCCCCTCATAATGCACATTATATCATAAAAATGTAAACATATTTATACATACAATATTAACAAATACATTTTATGATATTCAGTATATTTTGTTGGACAGATTTACTTTCACGCACACACACATAACAATCATATCATAATCAAATAATCATATAAGAATCCACTGTCTTTTACAAAATAAGTTAAGTTATATGTGCACTATGAATAAAACCTGATTAAATCAACATTTATTTATACAGTATTTGTTTCATTGTAGTTGCAGAAATTGAGAGAGGCTTGGGGTCATTGCACAGGGCCAGGGAGCAGATCAGGCAGGCTTATGCTGAGGTTGATGCAGATGTGGCAAGGTTACTGATGGAGGATGAAGATGCAGTTTATAAACATCAGCATGTCTTTTGAAGGAACCTGGCATAAAAGAGGTTTCACATCAAATTATGGCATCGGTGTGTGCATTGACGTCCTTACAGGTCTAGTAATAGACTTTGAGGTCTTGTCCTCCTACTGTCATGCATGTGCCTTAAAGAATAGTGCCAAGCGAGAAGGAAAAATAACAGACCAGGAATTTGAAAGCTGGAGGGAGGCACACACTGACTGTGCTAAAAATTTTGCAGGAGCAGGAGGCAGCTAAGAGGATGTGGGCCAGGTCAGTCAGTTGTCACCAGGTGCGATATACTGGGATGCTGTCAGATGGAGATAGTGCTGCATTTAAGGAGGTGGTTGCCCTCAACCTATACCCTGGACATGAAATTGTGAAATTGGAGTGCATAAATCATGCCCATAAGCGCATGGGTACAGCACTTAGGAAACTAAGTAAATTAGGACAATTAGGGGGCAAGGGTCTGGGCAAGCTGACTGCCCCTAAATGTAAGGCCTTGCAACATTTTTACAGGGGGGCTATTATTAACAACCAGGGCTCCATAGATAAAATGAAAGCTGAGATCTGGGCAGGTCTTCTTCACAACATGTCTAGTGATGACAATCCATTACATACGATGTGCAGTCCATCGTGAGTCCCACAAACATCACACTAAAAACTTTGTCACGTGAAGTGGGAAAGAAGCTTATCCCTGTGTACCACCGAATGTCCAGTGACAGTCTGCTACAGCGCATGCAGCATGGAGGCACTCAAAAATGCAAATGAGTTCCTCAACTCAGTCATATGGGCCCGATGTCTGAAAACAGTATTTGTGGGGAAAAGCAGGGTTGAGGCTGCAGCCAGTATGGCTATTGCCACTTTTATTGAAGGTGCCTCTGCCATGCTGGCTGTCATGGATAAGTTGTATATACAATATATATATACAATGTATGTATTATACAATATAAAACTTTCAAGGCCGTTTTCTCAAAATGAGTTTTTGTGACTGTTATATGTGTTTGTTAAGGTAGTTCTCTTTAGCTTAAGGCTATTGTTATTAATAATTTATTAATTTATCAATTTCCATGTGTTTTAAATATTACATAATACTGATATTAATAAAGTAAATATATATTTTGTTTGTAGGTTGGGGGTTTCAATAGAAATGTATGAAATTATACAATATAAAACTTTAAAGGCCGTTTTCTCAAAATGAGTTTTTTCTCACATTCAGAGTCAGATATATCCACTTCAGTAGCACCTACAAGCACCAACTTTTCCAGACTTATACATAACTATATTCTGAAGGTTTTACAGAGGGATTTGTTGATATATCATTCCTATCCTGTGTTATAGGTCCTATAGGTGTTACTCAAAAAACATGGCGAAAATAGATTTTTTTAAGGCTATTGTCAGTATTCTCTAATTTACCTAAGCACAAAATAAGATATCCAGAATCCCCTCTGTAAAAGCCCTTTCATCTAATATGTCAACAAATAGAACCAAGAATTTTAAAACTGGACCTTTTCAATTTCCAGTTTTTGTTTTTGGAAATGTATGCAAATGAGCAATATAAGTACATAAGGCCTCATTTGCATATTAAAACATAAATTTACACAAAACTTGTAATACATTTTTTTCTTATGTTTATGCCAGTAATAAACTGGAGAAGTTTCACAGTGATATCTTCTAATTTTAAAAAATCCCTATTCACCTGTAGTGTCTCGCCTTAACTATGCTAGAGAGCTTGAAACTTAATATAGAAAGTTGGAGGACCTTCCCACTGTCCATGGTAGGGCGCGTGAATGCAATCAAGATGGTGACATTGCCCAGATTTCTGTACCTTTTTCAAAACCTGCCAGTTTCCCTGCCCAAAAGTTTTTTTAAAGCCTTGGATTTGATTATATTGCCATTTGTGTGGGGCTTTAAAGCGCACCGTATTTCTAAACTACATGCATGTAAACCAAGGTCACTGGGCGGATTAGGCTTTCCAAACTTCCAGCATTATTAGTGGGCTGCAAACTGCAGAGCCTTATCATATTGGAAAAAATCTCACCTTGCAGGGCCTGTAGGTGACATTCCTTCTTGGCTTGCCATTGAACAGAATGTTACAAACCACTCTCTTTCCTCTCTGCTTTTTGCGGCACCTGCGTCACTCATAACAGTGGCCAGCACAAACTTCATACTTTGCAGCTCTTTTAAAGTATGGTGTCAGGTCCGGAAGCATTTAAGTTGCCTCCTACTGCTCTGTCATGTCCTATTGCTTGCAATCATGCCTTTAAGCCATCACTTACAGACTCCACATTTTCGGTCTGGTCTAGTAAAGGAATGGTCACCGTGAGAGACTTATACGTGGATGGTAAATTTGCCACATTTTCCCAGCTCAAAGAGAAATACGATCTTCCACCATCACATTTTTTAGATACCTACAGCTGAGAAATTATGTTCGCACGTCTTTCTCACACTTTGAACTACTCACAGATGAAAATGAGATATATAATTTACTTTCTGCCTCTCCTGATGCCTCTAATTTGATTTCCTGTTTTATGGATGTCTTCACTAGTCAGCTCAACATATCTACTTTACATCTGAAAGATTCCTGGGAAAAGGATTTAGGTATTCAGATAACTGACGAGGACTGGTTAGAGTCTATCAAGGTCATAAATACATGTTCTATTAATTCAAGGCACCAACTAATTCAATATAAATTAGTACATAAGCTTCATTATTCTAGGGTTAAGCTTAACAAATTCTACCCCTCAATCTCCTCTACCTGTAACAAATGCGAATCTGCCAAGGGCTCTCTGGGACATCTCTTTTGGTTCTGTCCAAAACTTTTTGAGTTTGAGCAAAATTTTTCGATTCTATTCTGAGGCATATTCTTGTGATCTCTCTCCTGAACCAGCAATTGCTGTTTTCGGCTGGTCTGACTCTCTTCATGGCATTAGCCATCAAATTCGAAAAGCTGTCCAATATGGAATGGTGGTAGCTAAAAAATCATCCTTTGTCTATGGAAAAAGGCATCAAAACCACTTTTTAAATCTTGGCTCTCTGAACTTTCCACCACTTTATATTTGGAGAGACTCGGACACATACTGGTAATATTGCCGGTAATATTGCTGGCTTTGAGACCACCTGGGAACCCTTTCTTAAACATCTATCAAATGTCAAGGATAACAGTTTAAAGGTTTGACCCATTTATTATTCACATGATCACCATATTGCCCTTGTACACTGGCCTAGAAATGTATAACATTATAGGAAATATGTATAAAACTGAAGGAACTGATGTAATTCAAGGTTGTAAAATCATTCAAAATGTTTTTTTGTTTTTTTCTCCCTCTTTCTTGTCATTGTCTATGTTGTCTTAATGCCCAAATAAAAACATAATATAAAAAAAAAAAAAAATCTCTTCCTTCATATTTTGTCTCAACTACCATACATTTCCCCATCTTGCCTTTATACACAATTTTGCTCACTTTAAAAACATCATCCTTCATTAAAAAAGCCACACCTCTCCTAAACTCCCCATCTCCATTATTATATAAAATACCTCCACCCTCCATCTCTCTCCAGTTCGTTTCTTGTGGTGAAATAATATCTTCCCTTTTACATTTCCAAATATTCCCATGTCTATCAGTCTCCTTGCATTAAAAGTAACACAACTTAAAAACCATTAAAAGAAAGAAAAATAAATACTTAAAAACCATTATTCACCATTTTCTCCCTCCAGGCACCTTAATACATCATATTTGTTAACTTTTGTCTTGCACCTTCCAAATTTGGTTTTCCTTCAATGCTCTCCTTCTTTTTTGTCCTCTCCCCCCTCTGTCTTTGTCTATGTTGTCCATTTTTATTTCTTCCTCAATGTCTTTTTCTTTATTTTAATCCATTCTTCCTTGTCCATCTCTCTCCACGTCCTCCATAAAAGTATTAAAACTGTCCGATATCTCCATTTCCGTCCATTGAGTGTCCCCTTTCCTCGCATTTATAGCATGTGAAGTTTGGGCAGTCCTATAAGTGATCACTTGATGGCTGTGAATCACCCGGAAGTACTGTGGCCCTTCGGCTGTCTCTAGCCTTGTGCTATATGGCAAGGATGCCATTTCCTTGGGGAACCGGACCTTTAGGAACCTTGTTCCGTCTTCAACACCAGTGCCCGGGTAGCATCTTCTTTTAATTTTAGTCATGGGATCAACTCCCCATCCCTCCAATTTTCGTTGTCCAAGTAGACGGGCAGCTGCATGAAGGAAACAACATAATCTCAGTTTTGCAAATTTTTCACTTCACAGTTCACTCCATTTATTGTCAGTCCATCAATTAGTTTGTCACCCGTTTCTTCTTTTTCCATTGTCAGTTCATATTCTTTCCCTTGTCTTGGTCTTAGTGCTAAAATTTTGCCTTGTCCACATTGTTTCATTACAGCTTTAATAATGTCCTCCACTGTCACCTCAGTCACATTCTCCACATTCACAATCACCGTAGCTTCCTTTCAACAAACTTTTGTCTTACATCTTGGTTCTTTCCATTCCTTGCTCGTAGTCGTTTATCCAGTCTAGTGTCGTTTGCTGTGCGTGTTCCTCCTGCCAGTCCAGTTTCGTTTGCCATACATGTTCCTTCAGCCAGTCCTGCGTTGTAATCCATTAATCCTTCCGTAAAACAGAAAAAAGAAAAAGATTTAACCACACTCCAGCCAGCTAAATGCTGCTGTTAGGTGGTTTATACTGAAAAAAAAAAACCACACACACACACACACACACAAAAAAACTAACTTAAAGTCCAAAAAAAAAAAAAACCTCACAAAACAAACACAAGTACAAAAACAAAATGGAGGAGAGCCTTCCTCTTCTAACTGCAGCCACCTTCACTTCCTTCATGCTCTCTAGTGCCCTCAGAGTTGTATGGCCATAAGCGAAATAGCCAAGAGTGGGCTATTTATAATATTACCACAATAGTCAAGTAAAACAAAAAGCTTACAGCACCTGGTGTTCCCAGGCGGTCTCCCATCCAGTCTCCCATCCAAATACTAACCAGGCCCATCCCTGCTTAGCTTCCGAGATAAGAGGAGATTGGGTGTGCTTTTTTTTGTGTTCCATCCAAATCTTCTATCCAACACTCACATCTTACCATCACCTTTTTGCAATCCGGGCACTTTAACAGCATCACAGTCCCTTGCAAAATGTCCCTGTTCATCGCACTGAAAGCACTTGAACTCTGGGCAATCCTTAAACACATGTCATGGATTCATGCACAATCGACAGGTTTTTAACCTGACAATCATGCATGATCCGGAAGTACTGGGATCCTTCCTCTGTGTCATATTTTGTGCTGTATGGCAAGTATATTACCTCCTTTGAGAATTTCACCCTTAGGTACCTTGTACCATCCGCATTGTCCGTGCCCGGATACATTCTTCTTTTGATCTCCGATGCAGGTGTTACTCCCCAATTGTGTAATTTTTCTAAAATATCAGAGTCGTCAATGTAGGCCGGCAAATGTATGAATTAAACCACATACTCTCTTGTTTGTAATTTTCTTATCTCACAGTTTTCCTTTAATCATCAGCTGTTCCTCCAAGTCCTACCATACATCCGTGTTTGATAGTGTAATTTCCATGTCTCGGTCTCACTGCCAGAATCTTTCATCCTCCAACTTTTTCATTCACTGCTTTGATTATAACTTCAGCCCTCACATCTCTCAATTCTGTTAAATCCACAATCATTGTAGCCTCCTTTGAATAAATCTTATTATAATCCATTCGTGAGTGTCCAAATCGTTGTCTTTTATCCGTTCATTTGTCCAGTAGCCCTCGTTTTTTTTTCCTGCCATATCCATGTCTTTGCCTTGTAATCCATCCATTATTTAAACAAAAATACTCCCCAGACAGCAAGCAGTATAAAAATAATGGTGTGCCTCTATACAACTGCTAAACTGCAAACTGCCATGTCACTTCCTTTTCACTCAACAGCGTGCTCAGAGTTGTATGGCCGTAAGTGAAATCTGCAGCAAAGAGTGGGATATTTAAAATGTTAGCACAATAGGGAAGTGAAACAAAAAGCTTACAGCACCTGGTATTTCCAGGGGGTCTCCCATCCAAGTACTTACCAGGCCCGATCCTGCTTAGCTTCCAAGATCAGACGAGATCGGGCGTGCTTTTTTTTTAAAATTTTTTTTTAGATAATTCAGAATTCCTCTTCACTTCCCGGTAGTTTCCACATTAGGTCTTTTAAAACGCAACAAACTTGCGGAGTAAAAACCTGATAAAAATCATCCAACATATTTTCACATTTAAAATACACATAAAGTCTTTCCATGTACACTTCAGTTTTTCTTTTAAACACACTCCAAACATCCAACACAATTTTTTCTTTTTTTGCCACAATTCTTCTTTCCCATATGCACTTTTCATCAACATTAGCCACAGATTTATAAACTTTTTGTTTCGACACTTCTTCTCCCAACAAAACATCACCACTCTGTTCCATTCCATTCCATTTTCATCCCAATCCACAGTCAAATCTTGAACCACACATTTACATTTCTTTAAAAAAATCCTCCAGTTCTTTACAATATAAAAACATATGTAAAATCCATTCTTCTTTCTCTTGGCACACTTTACACATTGCATTTTGTTCCATCCCGATTTTATTTAAAATAGACTCAGTAAAAACCACTTTATGTCTTATAAAATAATCCAAACATTCCAACTTTGTCTCCACACATATTCCCCTCATGTTTCTCCATATACTCTCTTCTTTTAAATCTTTGAATTTTTCCACCCAGTACTTATTTACAATTGGCTCTTTAAAAACACCATCTCTAAAAACACAATAAAACATTTTTACAGTACATTCTTTAAAATCACACAATTTTTCCCCCAGTTTCACAAAAATGTTCTTCTCTTTTGGCTCTTCTTCCATACACTCTATTCTTTTAATCCACACTTTTGGTATAGCATTTTTAATGATTTCATATTTGTTTGTTATTTCTTGTTTGCTGAATTCTTCTTTTGCTATTTCCATTGCATCTACAACATATTGTGTTGGTAAAAACCCCTCTTTAAACTCATACAAAACATCTCTCACTCTCGTTATCCCCACTTCCATCCATTTCTTAAAAAATATTTCTTTCCCTTGCTTTAAAACGTTGTTATTTAAGAACAGAGGTTGATTTAAAATGTTTTCTCTCCCATGCGTTTCATACTCAATTTTCGTTAAAAACTTTCCCCAAGCACTAAAAATTTCTCTATAAAACGCAGGTAATCCTTCGGTCATCCAAATTTTTGTTTTCATCCATAAAATTCCATCCCCCATGTTAAAACCACCACATTATTTTAAAAAATATTTCATTGTTTTCATCCACTCAGTTTTGTTTTCTTCATTTAGGTATTTCTTAACAATTTTTACTCTCAAAGCATTTTTTCGTTGTTCCACATCCATTAATCCTAAGCCTCCCTTTTCCACCGCCCCTAAAATCGTGTTATGTGCAATTCTCGCTGGTTTCCCCTCCCATAAAAAGTCAAGAAAACATTTCTTCAACCTCTGTTCTGTCCATAAAGGCATTTCAGACACATATAAAATATACCAAAGTTTAGAAACCATTAAAACATTCAATATTAAAACCTTCCCCTTCAAGTTTAAAGTTCTTAATTTCCAAAAATTTAACCTCCTCTCTATATCTGTAACTAGTTGCTCCCACATTTCATCTCTTACTTTCCTCTCATTCTTCCCCATTAAGACTCCTAAAATGCACGCGCTCAGTGTTATTGTAAACATGTCTTTAATTTTACCCTATCAATTTGAGCCGGAATCAGACCCGGTGATTGGACTGCGGGATGAAAATAACAGCGTTTCGACGACATGGCGACAAACACACTCAACAAACGCAACTCTTGCGTATTCCTGTGGGCGGAGGTTAGTCTGTTTTAGAGGTTAAATTGTTTTAGTAACGTCATTAAAGAAGGAAGTAGAGGGATGTAGTCCAAACTGGCCGTTCGATGTAGGCGACTTCTGTTAAATAAAATATCTCGCTTGGCATTGAACTTTGAGCTTTAAAATTTTACAGATTTTATTTATACTCTAACAACAACATTATACACTAACTAAAGTTTGAAACATGGGATCACGAAGAACGGGACCTTTAAAATTAAAACAATCCGTTAAAACCATAGCGTTACCAAATCTCATATATACTGTTTTATCTTCATTTACTTTACCCCCAGTTCCTCTACAATACTCTTACGACATTCATTACTTCTTTAACACTCTCTTTTCCCTTTACAATTATTGTCGTATCATCAGCGTATTGAAAAACTTTCCCCTCAGCCTTATTTTCTTCAATTTCAATCCCTGTTATTCCCTCTTTTTCTCTAATTGCCAATCCTAAAGGTTCTGATACCAGTGAATATAATAATGCAGAGAGCGGACAACCCTGTCTGATTGAACGTGTGATTTTAAAACAATCTGTTAAAAACCCATTACATTTAATCCTTGTTAGTGCACCCTTATATAAAATCTCAATCCATTTAATAAAATTCTCCCCAAAACCAAAACTCCTTAAAACCTCAAATAAATACCCATGCTCAACCCTATCAAATGCTTTTTCAAAATCCAAACTAATTACATATCCTGCTTCATTTTTTTCTTTCATGTACCATATTGTATCTCTTATACTCATTGTTATATCAGCTATATCTCTTCCTTTTACTCCATAAGCTTGGTTTGTTTTAATTATACTTGGCATTACTTCCTTTAACCTGTTTGCTAAAACCTTCGCTAAAATCTTAAGGTCTGTGTTCAACATCGTGATCGGTCTATAGTTTTTTAAATCTACTTTTTCTCCTTTCTTTTTGTATACCAGTTTCATTAACCCCATCCTTGTTCTTTCATTAATTTCTTCTTTTTCAAAAATGTCTATAAAAACCTCCTTTAAAATCGTTACTAAAACTCCTTTAAAACATATATAAAATTCAGTTCCCAAACCATCTATACCCGGACTTTTCTTTTTATTCAGTTGATTTATTGCTCTTTCAATCTCTTCCTCTCTGATTTCTTGGTCACATTCTTTTTTGTCTTCTTCGCTTACTTTTGCTTTTATCCGATTCAACAATTTCTTTTTTTCCTCCTCTTCCACACCTCTTGCACTAAATAGATCCTCATAAAAATACTTTATTTCTAAAATTCTCTCATTCCCTTCTACAATTTCCCCATTTTTTCCTCTTATTTCTTTTATCGTTTCAGCTTTCCCTTTCTTTTTTTCCAGATCAAAAAAGAACTTTGTACATTTTTCTCCCTCCACCACATATTTCGCTTTGCTTCTTAGCCTTGCCCCCTCATATTCTTTTTCTTCTATTTCTTTCAGTTTTCCCTCTATTTCCTTTATCTTTTGTATGTCTTTATTTTCTTTATTCAATTCCATTTCCAAACTTTCTTTTATTTCTTTTTCTTTGTATCTTTTACATTTCTGTATTAAGCGACAATATCTGATCGAGAATTTTTTGATTAAAAACTTTACATTCTCCCACCATATTCTCTTATCCTCTTCATACATTCCATTTTCCCTTTTTTTTTCTATAATTTCTTTAACTTTTGCAACATAATCCTCATTCCTTAAAACCTGCGTATTTAAAATCCATACTCCCGGCCCTCTTTGCATTTTACTCCAGTCCACTATAAAAAATAAAAACTTGTGATCACTAAAACTTGTTTCCTCATACTTAATCTTTTCAATAAAATTCTCCACATTTCTACTACATAAAACAAAGTCAATTCTGGTTTGGCATACAAAACTCCCCACTATTTGTCTCCTTGAAAATTCTTTTTTCCGTTCATTCCTTTTTCTCCACACATCTATCATATTATTTTCCTCCATTAATGCTTTTAATTCCTTCCTTCCCGTATCAGTTTTGAAAACCATTCCCTCAGCCATATCTTATCATATCTTTCTCTTTCATCTTCCTCTCTGTTGCTCTGTCCTTCTTCCTCTTGTGCTTCATCAATTTGTCCATCCCCCTCGTTGTTTCCTTCATGCACCTGTCCGCCTACCTGTTTTTCCCTTCCTCCTTCCTCTCCCTCCTTCCTCTCCCTCCATCCAGCATTCACATTTATTTAAAACCTCTTGACACTCCGGGCACCTAACAGCGTTGCAATCCCTTGCAAAATGTCCCCTCTCCTCACATTTGTAGCACGTGAAGTTTGGGCAGTCCTTCATCAGGTGATCCGGGCTCATGCACAGCCTACAAGTTTTCACTTGATGGCTGTGCATCACCCAGAAATACTGCTGCCCTTCGGCTGTCTCAAGCCTCGTACTGTATGGCAAGGATGCCACATCTTTGGGGAAACGTACTTTGAGGAACCTTGTTCCGTCCTCGATATCGGTGCCCGGGTAGCATCTTCTCCTAATTTTAGATATGGGATCAACTCCCCAACCCTCCAATTTTTCTAAAATTTTTTCGTCATCCAGGTAGACGGGCAGGTGCATGAAGGAAACAACATAATCCCGGTTATGCAAATTTTTCACTTCACAGTTCACTCCTTTTATTGTCAGTCCATCAATTAGTTTGTCACACTCCTCTTCTTTTTCCATTGTCAGTTCGTATTCTTTGCCTTGTCTTGGTCTTAGTGCTAAAATTTTGCCATGTCCACATTGTTCTTTCACTGCTTTAATAATGTCCTCCACTCTCACCTCAGTCACATTTTCCACATTCAAAATAACTGTAGCTTCTTTCAAATATTTTCGTTCAACAAACTTTTCTCTTACTTCATAATTTTTTCCATTTCCAGCTCTTAGTCGTTTATCCAGTCCAGTGTCATTTGCCGTGCGTGGTCCTCCTGCCAGTCCAGTGCCGTTTGCCGTTCGTGGTTCTCCTGCCAGTCCAGTGTCGTTTGCCGTTCGTCTTCCTCCCGCCAGTCCAGAGTCGTTTGCCGTGCGTGGTCCTCCTGCCAGTCCAGTGCCGTTTGCCGTTCGTGGTTCTCCTGCCAGTCCAGTGTCGTTTGCCGTTCGCCTTCCTCCCGCCAGTCCAGTGTCGTTTGCCGTGCGTGGTCCTCCTGCCAGTCCAGTGTCATTTGCCGTTCGTCTTCCTCCCGCCAGTCCAGTGTCGTTTGCCATGCGTCTTCCTCCAGCCAGTCCAGTATCGTTATCCATTAATCCGTCCATAATAGCAAAAAAGAAAAAAGAAAGAGGTTTAACCACCCTCCAGCCAGCAAAAGCTGCTGTTAGGTGGTTTAAATGAAAAAAAAAAACAAAACAAAAAATAAACTAAAAGTATGAAAAAAAAACACAAAAAAACAACAAACAAGTAAGAAAAACAAAATGGAGGAGAGCCTTCCTCTCCTAACTGCAGCCAAACACACTTCCTGTAGCTCAATAGCGCCCTCAGAGTGGTATGGCCGTAAGCGAAATCTGCAGCCAAGAGTGGGCTATTTAAAATGTTAACACAATAGTGAAGTAAAACAAAAAGCTTACAGTGTCCAGATCTTTACATTCAAAAAAAATATATGCATCAATGTTTCTGGCTCTGTCTCACATATGGCACACTCTCTATTCACATTTTTATTAATTTGATGTATTTCCACCTTTGTATATATCCTATTATGACTAAGTTTAAAATCTAAGTTCTCACAATCCAGACCATTATATTTCACACTTAAATTTTTCCAAATTGTCTTCACATTCAAATCTGAGAATAGTTTTGGCCATACAGCCTCTGATGCAAGCAATTTAATTTCTTTTTTCAGCATTATCTTGTATATCATTTTCACAAATATCTCAGACAAATACTTTTCTCCTCATTTTTCACAATATACATTTCTGGAATTCCCCAATTTCCACCTTTAACACACTCTCTCTCTCAATCATTCCCACCCACTTCTTGGGCAGGCTTGTTTTAATATTTTCACATATACAATCAACCTTTGATTTTTCAATCTCATCATCCCATCCCACGACACAATCACATATAGCCCTATTTGGTAAGAAACCCTTCACATATTCATATGTCATATCTTTTATTTTTCTTACATCTGCTCTCATATACAGCCTATTATACAACATTTTCCATCCTAAACTTATCTTTGGATTCAGGAATATTGGCTGATTATGTACTTGATTTATATTTACACACTCATACCCCACATTCACCACAAACTCAGCCCATGCACTAAATACATCTTGGTAAAATAATGGCATATTTTCAATCATGGGCTTTTTTAAGGCCATGAATATTCCTTCTTCACCACATCTACCACTTTTGTCCAAATAATCTCTCATATAGCCCTTCCATCCATGCTCCACTTTATCATATGAGTACTTCATTGTTTTCACTTTTACTGCTTTTCTTTAAACCTCTAAATCAACCAGCTTCAAACCACCCTCCTTGTAATCTGCTATTAATGTTTTTGTTGATATTTTAACTCCTTTCCCTCCCCACAAAAATTACATTTGGTAAGCAATAATGAATTAACTACAAATACCTTCCCTCTTAATCTTAAAGGTGCCCTAGAACCCTTTTTCACAAGATGTAATATAAGTCTAAGGTGTCCCCTGAATGTGTCTGTGAAGTTCCAGCTCAAAATTCCCCATAGATTTTTTATTATTCAATTTTTTAACTGCCTATTTTGGGGCATAATTAAAAATGCGCCGTTTCAGTGCATTTCCCCTTTAAATGCTTACGCTCCCCCTCCCCGCCCCCAAGCTCGCAACTCTATAATACATTGCATAAACAAAGTTCACACAGCTAATATAACCTTCAAAATGGATCTTTACAAAGTGTTCATCATGCAGCATATCAGATCATGTAAGTATAGTATTTATTTGGATGTTTACATTTTGGTCTTGAATGAATTTGATAGTATGCTCCGTAGCCAAAGCTAACATTACACACTGTTGGAGAGATTTATAAAGAATGAAGTTGTGTTTATGAATTATACAGACTGCAAGTGTTTAATAATGAAAATAACGACATGGCTTTGGTCTCCGTAAATACAGTAAGAAACAATGGTAACTTTAACCACATTTAATAGTACATTATCAACATGCTAATGCATGTCACTAAAAATGATGCTATCACTAAAAATATCATGATATCATGGATCATGTCAGTTATTATTGTTCCATCTGCCATTTTTCGCTATTGTCCTTGCTTGCTTACCTGCATAAAGCCTGTTGATTTGGCTGTGCAGCTCCAGACGTTAATACTGGCTTGTCTAATGCCTTGATCATGGGCTGGCAAATGCAAAATTTGGGGGCGTACATATTAATGATCCCGACTGTTGCGTCACAGTCTGTGTTATGTTGAGATTCGCCTGTTCTTCAGAGGTCTTTTGCAAAAATCAAATTTACATAAGAAGGAGGAAACAAGCACCTTTTATTCCCTTAATCGCCAAAACTGCAATTCTTGTTTTATTTTATTTAAAATTTCAGTCCATGTGACATCTCTAGCTTCTTTTACGCTTACTCCGATGTTCAAAGATTTTGTTCTAAAATCTTTGTATATTCTATCGTTATTTTAAAAAGGAATATCTTGTCCTTCTATTTCCACTCCTCCCATACTCATTATTTCTGATTTATCAATGTTTATTTTTGCACCTGATGCTTTTCCATATGTTTCCATACGTTTCATTATTCTATTTATGCTATCCATGTCTCTAACTGTAAATGTTGTGTATTCTGCATACTGATGAACTACACTCATTCCCCCATATGGAATTTGGATTCATCTTATTTCCTTATCGCTTTTAACTATTGTTGCCAGAGGTTAAGCTGTTATTGAATACAGCAATGCCAACAGCGGACATCCCTGCCTAACTGACCTTTCTAATGGAAAGGAATCTGTTAAAACCCCATTAATCTTTACACAACTCCTTGCATTACTATATACTAAATGTATCCATCTTAGAATCCTCTCCCCAAAACCAAATCTTCTCATTGCTTGCTCTATAAAGCTGTGCTCCACTCTACCAAATGCCTTATTTAAATCCATACATAAAATCAGTCCCCCTTTCCCATACTATCCAATATATCTCTTACTGTACAGATTGTGGCTCTGATATCTCTACCCGGTATACTGTATGCTTGGCTTGGCGATAATATGCTCCCTACTGTCTCTTTTATTTTTAATTATTTATTTTATTTGTCTCTTTTAACTTTTGTCAAGATTTTATAATCTGTGTTTAAGAGACTCAACTGCCTGCAGTTTTCCAATCTGAGTGGACAGCCTTTATTTTTATACAAAATAGTAATAACACCTAAACCCATTGATTCTGGCACTTCCCCTCTTTCTTCCATACTTCTAAATAGTTTCCACAAAATTGGTGCTAAAATCTCTGTGAAGGTCTTGTAAAACTCATGCGATAACCCATCTGATCTTGGACTTTTGTTCGATTTTTGTTTTTTATAGCTTCTTTTATTTCTTCAGTACTTATATCTCTCTGACACATATTTTTATCATCTTCATTTAACTTAGCACTTAAAGTATTTAAGACTTCATCCACTGTTGTGAGTCACCACTCGACATAGGATCCATTTGCAAGCTTTAATGAAGTATACAGGGTCGTACAGGCGATGGTCAGAAACAGCAAACAAGAGCAACGGAGAACAGACAATATCGTGGTCAGAGACAGGCAGGAAGTCAGGGTAACAGGCAAGTATCACAGTCCAGGTAAACAGGCGGGGGTCAATAGGCAGGCAGCGGAGCAACAGTAAACGGTAAACAGACAAGAATGGCAACAGGAAGGCAAACTGGGAAATTAACGCTTAGTAATGATAGCCGGAGCAATGATCAAGACTTCGCGTCAGACTGTGTGAACTGGCAGCTTAAATAGTAGTCCTAACCAGCTGCAGCTGGCGGATGATCAGAGTCCAAGGTATGGGGCTGATGGGAAATGTAGTGCGCGTCAGTGTAAGTGAGTGAGTGGATGCATGAATGTCAGTATTCCGGAGATGGAGCCCTCTGTTGGCCAGCGAAGGGGATCACGGGGTTCGTCTCCGTGACAGAGCCCCCTCCCTGCGAGCGACTCCTGGCGCGAGGTGGCACACGACGTCGAGGTCTACCACGTGGTCGAGGGGCCGGTCTTTCTGGGTGGTTGCGGTGGAATTCGTCGATGAGGTTGGGATCAAGTATGTCCTCGGCGTTGACCCACGACTGTTCCTCTGGACCGTACCCCTCCCCCTCCCAATCGACCAGATATTGGATGAGGCGACCCCGACGTCTGGAGTTGAGTAGTTCACGTACTTGGTACGTTTCCTCGCCCTCTACCTGGATGGCCGGGGGACTCTGCTCACGGGACCTCCCCTCCCCCTCCTCGCCGGGGTCAGCAGCGGGCTTGAGCAGGGAAACATGAAAGGTGGGAGAGATGCGATAAGTGTTAGGTAGGGCAAGACGAAATGAGACAGGTGTAATTTGACGTGTAATTTTGAATGGACCCACATACCTTGGACTCAACTTTCTGCAGGGAAGACGGAGGCGGAGGTCCCGGGTGGATAGCCAGACCCATTGACCAGGGTGATACTCGGGTCCGGGGCGGCGTCGACGATCCGCGTGCATTCTCTGGCGGCGGACAGCTTGTTGCAGGTGGACGTGGGCCTGGTTCCAGGTCTCCTCACTCTTGGTGAGCCAGTCTGTGACAGCTGGTACGTCGGAAGGTTCTCCCGACCAGGGGAAGATTGGTGGTTGGTACCCCAGGAGGATGCACTTGAAGGGTGTGATGCCAGTGGCTGGTTTTACCAGGGAATTTTGAGCGTATTCAGCCCATAGAAGGTAGCGGGACCAATCCTCTTGGTTATGTGTAGCGAATTAACTCAAAGGGGAAATATTAATAATTATTCATAACTCATTAGGATTATTAATTATGATTAATTATGAATATGCAAATCCGTTAATCAGATTAACTGGACATAGCTACATTACAATTAATATTACAATCAGTTAACCTGTTCGTCCAGTGAACGCTCAGTGTTGATTGTTTATTAATTCTAAGAAATGTTAATTTCCAAGTTATGGAAAAATAATATTTCTTATTGTACTGTACTACTCAGAGCACGTAGTCCGGATCTATCACTTAAGAGGCAATTCATTAGCAGACGGAGTCAGAACCAAACATGTCCTGTGCACAAACTAACAAACACGTAACATAACATACACAAAGGGTCACACACACATACACAAGTCAGAATGAGTAATGATAGAGTTGAACCGGAAGAGATGCTGTTACTAGAGCTACATGAAATGTCAAAGGCAATCTGGAAAGGACTCATCAGTTTCTTTTAGCAATAGCAAAGGTAAGTCTTTACAAATCAATACTAAATCGCTGTTTAGCATTAAAATGTACGATACTTGCAATATGCCTTTAGGCTGAAGAGCGTCGGATCTGCAGGTTGAGGATAACTCTTGAAGTTATCATCTGAAGTTGTTGCCAGTCTGTTGGGTGATGAGCACATGGCTGGGTGTTGTAGGCCAGGGGCCTACCAGCCTTGCGGCCGGGCCTAGAGAGGCCGGCCGCAAGGAGATTTGTTCGGTCGTCCGGAAGCAAGGAAGAAGAGAAGGAGTGGCACTGTTCGCTGGTTTTTAACCTCTGGTCAAAGTCACACCTCTCAGTTGTTGACCGGACCAATGAAGATGTTGTAATTCTGGGTGGCAACACCCCTCCTGTCAGGGCTTTTACAACCCAGAAAGATTAACAAGCTGAGTTCTTGAATCAGAACTATTAAATATTCTTTTAATACTGATGTGTTGCACAGGTATGGATGTACCGCATACACAAGCATTTAAATCTTCCCGCTACGAACGTATAGACACTAAACATGGCATGATTGAAGTTACCGTGCAGGTCATAACATTTAACAATCATCAAACATGTAAATACAATGAGTACAATACAACATCAGTAATAATGGATACCATTTCCTGAGAAGGATTAATTTATAGCACAGTCTGTCTATACATTAATGCCATAGAGTCTGTGTTCTGTGTGGAAAATGCAGGGAAGATGCAGATTTTCTGTGTCTCTACTCTGTTCTCCATGCGGCAACCACATTCCTAAGCGCAATAAACTTGTAACTGAAAACTTCCCGGGGGATGGGGACAGACTCCAGAGTGAGCTTAAAACTATTGGTTAACTAACCAAAAATTGTGTCTGATTTGCCTCAGTCATTACATAATTCCCCCCCTTTCGCTCATTGTTGTCTCTCTTATGACAACAGTGAGCGACGTTGAAGGTGCCGGAAGATCAGACACATCACTGGCACACAAGGCTGGAAGGCTGTGATGGGCCTTGGTTGTGTGTGTCTCCTGGAGTGGTGGTCGTTTCATGGCGGTTGATGCAGACAGTCTGCAAACTCAGGTCTCTGAGCTGGTGCTGCAGGAATCAAAGCATCCAGTGCCTTGACAGTGTGTCACCTGTCACTCTAAAGTCAGTTAGTGGGGGCAAGAGGTTTGCTGGTGGCGAGGATCAGCTCTTTGAGCTTGCTCAGCAGGTGTCGAGGTAGCAGGTGCCATGACAGTGTCATCTGTCATTCGGACACCCGTGAAGCAGGTGGTTGCAGGAAGAGGTTATGGGAGTTGTAGTGTGAAGAGTGTTTCAGACTGACCTAGGGTTGATGACAGAAGCGTTTGTTACCTCTGCTCTCAGTCCGAAGGAGTCTGAAGTTTGCTGTGTCCCTCTGCTCTTGTGGCAGCGCCGACTTAAGCAGGTCTGAGTGGTCTTGTGTGAGTGGCCAGAAGCTTGTGCTTCTGAGTACTTCTCAAGTAAGTACTGTTCAAGGGGCTCCTTACTAGCGTTAGAAGCTCCTACAGGTTCGATGCAGGCATGTCCGGTCGCCCTTGTGCTACCTGCTGTTGGAGATCATGCGGTGTCTGCAGGAAGAGGATGTTTCCATCCATGGCTTCTCCCTGTGGTAGGTCTGGTGCCTGGGTCTGTCTGAATTAATCCTTCTCCTTCTGTAGCTTTAGAGGATTTCAGGAAATTAGCTGATAAGGTGTCAAGCAGAAGGCTTTGGCTCCCCCCCTCTGTACCTCTGTGCTTGGCTGGGGGAGGTTCTTCTGCTGCAGGCAAGAGAGTCTTAGTTCTCTTTGGGCCATGTCAAGTTCATCTTTGGTGTTGTCCAGCTGCTGGGTCAGAGCTTCAGTCCCAGATCTGGACACATCCAGAGGACGTTCACAGGTCCTGATTGTGTCATCTTTGACCTAGAGTTCAGAATTTGCTATTTTTAACAGTGACTATTTGTCCAAGAGTTCTTTTACCACGTCTTCTCTGGCTGCCTTTTCCAGCTGCTCTCGTTGCGGAGCAGCTGTCAGAGCCGTTTGCAGTTTGTGGCTTCTCTTCTGTGTCTCTATTCTGTCAGGGTCCTTGTGTCTGTCCCGAGCCTCCATCTCTAGCTGGTCTATGTGGCTTTTAGCATGCACCAGCTCCTTGTGAGTCTCTGTGATCTGGAGTTTGAGGTTGTTCACCTCCTGTTTCAAAACAGTGAGGATGTGGGCCAGGAAGAAGTTGACTTCAGTCAGATCATTGTGACCATACCTCTGGTTTGAGTCATCTGCCTTTACTTCTCTTCCATCTTTGTCCAGTTGCTTTTGGCTCTGGTGCTATAATTGATCAGCAGCACTGGTTAGGAGGGTGTTCCTCACAACACCTAGCCAGTCCTTTTGGTCTGCCATCTGGGCAGTTAGGCTGAGCATCTGCAACATTTAGGCACGCTTGTGGTGAGAGTAAGGGCAAGAGACTACTGCAAGATCAAACAGAATTTAGGGCTAAAGGCACAGTGAGCAGCCAGGTGTATAAAATACAGCTAGGTTTAACAAATGACTTAAGATAGTTCTTGTGGTCAAATTATTTCTTAGTATTTCTTACTGATGGCTCACGACAGGCTTGACCTCTGAACAAAAATAGGAAAGAAAAGGGAGAGGAAGAGGAGAGCTTTCCTATTAGATTCTGCTTATTAGTGGTGCTCAAAATTATGCCCTAGTAATTGTTCAGATTACTTTGTAGCTGGCTCATAAAATTGAAGCAACTGTTGTAAATAAACAAAATCAAGAAGGAGAGTATGTCTAGTTGCTTGTGGTTATTGGGAAATTAAACCACGCAAGACAAAAAGGAAGATGTAAGTAAATCACAAAGATGAAAGAAATAATACTAGTAAAAATTAATAGCTGACTGCTATTATAATTAAAATCAATAAAAAGATTTAAAGAAGTGACTAAAACAGCAGAATGGGTTTAGATCAGTTCACACTGCATACACACAAGCTGTAGTTAAAGGCTTCACATAAATGATGCTAACCGCTAACTGTAGAAGCTATTAGTTAGCTTAGCCTGAGCGGAAGGGTTGCTAGGTGGGGTTAGCTTAGCCACCTAGCCTGGTTTGTTTACACCATGGCATCACAAGGTGATGAGTTAGCACTTCCTGTGACAAGTCGTTGTCATGGGAACCAATGCACACCACAGCAATTCAAACAGTTCATGAAGACTGTCTGCTCATTTCAAACTAGTTACGTACAGAGTTAAAATGTGACGCTTATACTTTCAGATTTTCAAAACTTGATATTACATTCAGTAAAATGCAAATATGTTTTGGCATTTGCAAATTTTACTCATGTAAACTCTTCTCTCTACTTTAAACAACGTCTTGTACTTGTTTAAAGGGTCATTACACAGTTTGCTGTAAGTCAAAGCTTGTTTAAGCATATATAGTTAAGTCCGTCTTGTGCAGGTATACTGATATTCCTTTCAGCGAGTGAAACACAGTTTTGGTCAAGAGGTAGCTTGTAGATGCAGCCAAAGTTTAGATGAATGACATCAATCTTAACTATAAAAGGGGAGCATTACCCAAATCTACATTGATATAACGCTGTACTGAGATTCATTCATCAGAAACAGGTTAAGCAATACTGCAATTGGTATTTCTCCAACCAAGCAGAATAATCAATTCTGGTACAGTTTACATGCCGCTGAGCTGAGATTCCTTCGTCAACACAGGCTTACGCTCTAATACTGAGATTAGGATTTCTTCGCTAAAATCAGATTAACTTTACACTGATACCATTTGAACATATGCTAAAATGTCTTAAGACTCTTTCTGTTACGGCAGAGGTGTCACTTCAAGCTATAGTTTTATCTGCATCTAACAAGCCAGCACCATCGATCTACATGCGAATCAAACGTTGTCAAACGTCATGTCGGAATTATCAATTATTAAACACACTTTTAGTTGGACGATGGTTTAAGCGAGTGGCGTTAGGCCATGCTGGCTTAACCGGCTCAATCTAGTGTCATATTTCAAAATAGCTCAAAAGAGCATTTGAGATTTACACATTCACACAAGGTTTCCTTCCACTCCTACTGCAGACTCCTGCATTTCTGCAAACACACATTTTCATCTACTTTAAAAGCTTTATGCCCTATGCTGCCTAGGAACCTCTGTAGAAGCTATGGGTAAAGCACTGCGTTGGCAGTTCAAAGTCATTGGGGTCTTGAGAACCCCCTGCTGAGGGGCCTTGTGTGTTACAGGCCTTCTGTGTCAGGTCACATGAGTGGCACTGTGTGAGGGCAGGTGGTGCTGTCCAAAGGGGTGACTAGCTGTTGTAGGAGGCAAAGGTCCTGTTGGTGTCCTCCATTCATTCCAGGTTTGTCTGAGTCGGTGGCAGTAACCTTGGGACTTTCAGATCTGCCCTGCTTGGTGTCGGGGGCAGCACTCAATCTGCATTCAGGCTTCTGGGTCTGAGAAATCCTTTATGCAGACTGGCTTCAGCTGCTGATAGTCTAATTGGAGTTTTTCTGGCTGTCAAGTCAAAACTCATAGTGAATCTGGTGGGGTGTGGTCTGGAACAGAGAGCCTGTCTTGGTGGAACACACCAGTCAGGGACTTTGGAACAAAAGGGAATGTCTATTATGTTGGCATTGGTGCTGTGGTCTCCTAAGCTGCAGGCTCTGGCCCCTCCCCCCCTTTGTGAAGGGTTGGGGGAGCTCTCGCTGCTGCTGCTGCGAAGCCCATCAGGTTGCAAGTTCCTTGTGTGGTCCGTTTGTAGTTGTTCGGGCTGCTTCAGTTCTTTTCGGACCACAATGTGTTTGTCTCTCACGCTGCTGAATTGTGGAGTCAGTGTTTGACTTTCAGTTCTGCATGCGGGTGGCCTTCAAGGGCCTTAGCTTTAGTGTCTCTTTAAATTCAAACCTTACGTTCCTTACGTTCTTTAACTGGCAAAGTTCAACAGCTGTCAGAGCCTCCTGAGGACTGGTGACCTCCCTCAATTGCTCTGCTCTGTCATGGTTCTTGCATCGGTCCTGTGCCTTCTCATGCTGAGTGGGTTGGTTCTCTGTGGAACTCAGTGACTTGCAGCGTTCGTTCAATTACCTCCTGTTGGAAGCCCGTATGAGCATGGGCTAAGGAGAGGATGAAGCTCTTTGTGGCTCAGGCCAGGTGTCACGTGTGTGCTGGTGCTGCCGATCTCGCTGTCCCTTGCTCTGCGGTTGCAGGTCGTTGAATGCTTTAACTGAAGGGCAACCATCACATTGTTCCGGCTGGGTCTCCAGGGGGTCCTGGATGTCCTGGGCAGACTGACACACTTTGGGGACATGAGAGAAAGAGATGGCACAGGCAAATGCAAGTTCGTACCGCTATGTGGGCCGTATAGGGAGTGACTAGCTGAAGTGGGGGAAGCCAGTGTGAGACTAAGGGGTTTAACTATCTTGGATGACAGCTGTAAGCGGTGTTGACTGATGACGGGGCTGGTACACACGTCATTACTATTACTCAGAATACAGATGATTCCTTTCCAGAGATTATCACCATAAGGTAAATGAATGTAACAAACTGGTAGAGAGAGAGAGAGAGAGAAAAAAAAAAAATGAACTAAGAAAAGGGAAAGGAAGGAAAGAGGTTTTTACCTATTTAGTTTTGCTAGGAGATATGGTTAAGCAGGTGTCACTGGTTCAAGTGATGACCTAATCTCTAGACTAACAGAGAAACACCAGATGTCTTGAGGTCGAAAGGAGAAGAAACAACGGGAAGAGTTTCTAGTCCTTTCCGGAGCCAAAAGTGCACTGGATGGTGACCGTACTTCATGTACTCAGCACTAAGGAGTGAGGAGGGGGAGCTGAGAGATAGGTGTTAGCATAGTAATAACCTATAACTCATTATGCCTCATTAAGGAAACAACAGTTTCTAGAACTACTGTAATCCTATAAAAAAAAAGGGAAGAGGGTGATGGTAGAATAACACAAAAAGGGTAAAAACAGAAGGTCCTTTTAGCTCTAGGGAACCTAAAGAGAAGGTGAATACCTAAGTTGATTTAATTAAATGCTAAGTTTAATTAAAACCAACTTGGCTGAATAGAGATATTCAGACTGAAACCAAAAGAAAGTGAAGGAAATAAATGACACGTAGGAGGAATGAAGTTGAACAAAATAAAATTAGAATTTCCTAATAGATTTAGAAATCTAAAAGGAAAGGTAAACAGACAAAATTGATTTAGTTAAATTTTCAAATTTAACCAAATTCAACTTGGCTGCATAGGGATAGTCAGGTGAACAAAGTATTAGCATGAAGTAGAACTAAGATAGAGAAATAGGGTTAGGAAAAAAAAATGAATAGATAAATAAATAAGGAGTAACCTCGGAATTTCCTTTGTAGCTTTAGGAGACAGGGAACTGAACAAATTGATTTAATTAAATTTTAAATTTAATTTAAATTCAACTTGACTGAATAGAGATACTCAGACTTGACAATGTGAGTGACGCCACGCACGCGCACACACACACACACACACACACACATGGTTTAAACCAGAGATGGGTGCCTTTGAGGCATGCCTTGTGAAGCTTTGGAATTCAAGTGAATTGTTTGTCTTGCATCAGTGATTCGGAGCGTGTGTCAAACTGCCACAGTCACGTGATTTCAGTAAACGAGGCTTTGTGATGCATCCTAGCAGTTTCAAAGTGTTTCGAGATGTCCATGGTTCATCTCTAAGTCCCATGAACCCATGTCTATACATGATTTGTACATGAAATGTGTCTAACACATTTAAATGACGCATTTGATAAAGGGAAGTGACGTATTGTCATGTTTTGTCTGATATAGTTCAGTTTTTATTAACAAGCACTACCGTTTACTGAAATATCATGTCTTGACAGAAACCTCATGTTTAAGGATATTAGATGATTCATTGATCACTTTTAATTGATTACAACTTAATAATAACCATTTGTGAATGGCTTATTAAAGATGTCTCGTATTCATATATCTCTAGTATTCACTACACTTACTGTTCTGACCCGCAAAGGGGCGTTTGAGCGGTTCGAACAGTGAATCGTTGGTGACGCAATTGATTCATTTGATTCCGAGCTTCACAACGCTTTGTGTCCCCATCAACAGTTCAAATCAAAGTCCCTCCTAAAAGGGATCCCAAAGTCTATAAAGTCTTCGGCTTGAATGCTTCGCGCTCGTACGTGTCTAGGTGCTAGAAGGGTGCTAGCAGCTTTTAGTCGAGCTAAAGGGTTTTAACTTGTAGGGTATACGTGTAGGATTTCTATAGAGCTAGATTTGGCTACACGAGGTTTGTTGTTTGCACAACAGTCTGTGATGTGGGTGCTGTTATCAGACTTTCAGAGGTGTCTGCTCTCCACGCTCTGTTGTCATGCGTTGCCAGGAGACCAATGCCAGCCTGCAACACGATCAGAATAGAGCAGAATTCTAACCGTGCAAGTCCGCATTGAGAACTCCAGTGTGGTCACGCATAACTCACAAATCACAACAACACATCACTTCACAGAGAGTGGCGAATTGCTAGTTAGCTAAGCTAGAATTTACACCACAAATTCATTGCGTGCGTTTCATATGTGCGGTCCAGCGCATTAATATGAATACGGTGACGTAACGAATGGTAAAAAGGCCTTTAATCGGTGAATGGGGAGTCTCGCCCAGAACACCATTACAAACTCTGTAGTGAGATTTCTTCGTCACACAGGTAAATTTATGCTGCTTAATCTGGAATTCCGTCATCAGAAAAAGGCTTATGCATTTTACCGCTGAAAGTGGGGATTTCTTCGCCCAAGATCAGGGTAGTTTATTTGTTCGTGCTGCTAATCTGAGATTCGATCGTCAGAAAGACTTATGCATTTAAAGCTGAAAGTGGGGGTTTCTTCGCCCAAGTTCAGGTAAATTTATTCTAATACCCTTTGTACGCGCTGCTAATCTGCGATTCCGTCGTCAGAAAAGTCTTACGCTCGTTTAGCAACTGAAATTATGATTTCTTCGATAATTTCAGGTTAGCTTCTTCGTGCCATTTAAAATATGCATTATAGCATCGAGGAACGTTCTGCCGTTCAAGGGAATGCGCATTCAAGCCCTAGTTTTGCTGATTTTATCAGAAATTTGTATGTGCATGTATAAGATGTCAATAAAGATTATCAAAACACATGATTGATTACTGGTCCATCTGCAAACAATTGCTTAAAATGATGCCCGCATCCTCCACCAAATATGTAGCGAATTAACTCAAAGGGGAAATATTAATAATTATTCATAACTCATTAGGATTATTAATTATGATTAATTATGAATATGCAAATCCGTTAATCAGATTAACTGGACATAGCTACATTACATTAATATTACAATCAGTTAACCTGTTCGTCCAGTGAACGCTCAGTGTTGATTGTTTATTAATTCTAAGAAATGTTAATTTCCAAGTTATGGAAAAATAATATTTCTTATTGTACTGTACTACTCAGAGCACGTAGTCCGGATCTATCACTTAAGAGGCAATTCATTAGCAGACGGAGTCAGAACCAAACATGTCCTGTGCACAAACTAACAAACACGTAACATAACATACACAAAGGGTCACACACACATACACAAGTCAGAATGAGTAATGATAGAGTTGAACCGGAAGAGATGCTGTTACTAGAGCTACATGAAATGTCAAAGGCAATCTGGAAAGGACTCATCAGTTTCTTTTAGCAATAGCAAAGGTAAGTCTTTACAAATCAATACTAAATCGCTGTTTAGCATTAAAATGTACGTATACTTGCAATATGCCTTTAGGCTGAAGAGCGTCGGATCTGCAGGTTGAGGATAACTCTTGAAGTTATCATCTGAAGTTGTTGCCAGTCTGTTGGGTGATGAGCACATGGCTGGGTGTTGTAGGCCAGGGGCCTACCAGCCTTGCGGCCGGGCCTAGAGAGGCCGGCCGCAAGGAGATTTGTTCGGTCGTCCGGAAGCAAGGAAGAAGAGAAGGAGTGGCACTGTTCGCTGGTTTTTAACCTCTGGTCAAAGTCACACCTCTCAGTTGTTGACCGGACCAATGAAGATGTTGTAATTCTGGTGGCAACACCCCTCCTGTCAGGGCTTTTACAACCCAGAAAGATTAACAAGCTGAGTTCTTGAATCAGAACTATTAAATATTCTTTTAATACTGATGTGTTGCACAGGTATGGATGTACCGCATACACAAGCATTTAAATCTTCCCGCTACGAACGTATAGACACTAAACATGGCATGATTGAAGTTACCGTGCAGGTCATAACATTTAACAATCATCAAACATGTAAATACAATGAGTACAATACAACATCAGTAATAATGGATACCATTTCCTGAGAAGGATTAATTTATAGCACAGTCTGTCTATACATTAATGCCATAGAGTCTGTGTTCTGTGTGGAAAATGCAGGGAAGATGCAGATTTTCTGTGTCTCTACTCTGTTCTCCATGCGGCAACCACATTCCTCAGCGCAATAAACTTGTAACTGAAAACTTCCCGGGGATGGGGACAGACTCCAGAGTGAGCTTAAAACTATTGGTTAACTAACCAAAAATTGTGTCTGATTTGCCTCAGTCATTACATATGGCTGCAGTATGTTCTTAGGAAGAGAGTAAGTTCTTGGTTCAACCTCTCAGTTTGTCCATTGGCCTGAGGATGGTAGCCCGAGGTGAGGCTTACGTTGATGTCCAGAGCTTGAAAGAAGGCTTTCCACAATCGGGAAGTGAACTGTGGACCACGATCCGAGACAATGTCCTCGGGTAACCCGTAGAGGCGAAAGACCAGTGGCACAGTAGTTCAGCGGTCTGCATGGCTGTGGGAAGTTTGGGCTGAGGAATCAGACGACAGGCCTTGGAGAATCGGTCTATGACGGTGAGTATGACAGTGTTACCCTGTGATATGGGAAGGTCCGTGATGAAATCGATCGCTATGTGGGACCAGGGACGCTGTGGTATGGGAAGAGGTTGTAGTAACCCGGCAGGGAATTGTCTTGGGCTTTTGTGTATGTTACACGTTTGACAGTTCTGGACGTAGATCGTGGCATCCCTGACTAAGGTCTCCCACCAGAAACGGTTCTGAAGCAGATGAATAGTGGCCGTGATACCAGGGTGACCTGAGGAGGGCAGACAGTGAATGAGACTCAGAACTTGGTCACGGAGATTGGGAGACACATATACCTTATCAGGCGGGCAGGCGGCCGGAATCTCCTGTTGAGCATTCTGCTGTTGTATCAGAGTCATAATGTCCCACTGAATGGGCGCTACCACGACTTGGAATGGGAGGATGGTTTCGAGTCCGTTGGAAGTCTCCTCCTCCTCAAACAGACGAGACAACGCATCGGCCTTCGTGTTCTTGGATCCCGGACGGTAGGTGACTGTGAAGTTGAATCGGGTAAAGAATAGGGACCATCGGGCCTGGCGGGGATTGAGCCGTTTGGCGCTGCGCAGATACTCCAGATTTTTATGATCGGTAAAGACTGTGAAAGGGTAGTTAGCGCCCTCTAGCCAATGTCTCCACTCCTCGATGGCCGTCTTCATGGCGAGGAGTTCACGATCTCCCACATCGTAGTTGCGTTCGGCCGAGCTGAGTTTCCGAGAGTAGAAGGCACAGGGGTGGAGTTTAGACATGGGCCCCTGTCGCTGGGAGAGAACGGCCCCCACTCCAATATTCCACTTCTAGGATGAAGGGGATCGACGGATCAGGGTGACGGAGTATGGGTGCGGTGACAAAGCGCTGTTTGATCTCTTTGAAGGCTTGATGGGCTGCGTCTGACCACAGGAGACGATGAATGCCTTTCTTGACCATGGAGGTAAGTGGACTGACCACTGAACTGAAGTTTCGGATGAATCGATGATAAAAGTTGGCGAATCCTAGGAAGCGTTGTAATTCCTTTAAGGTATTCGGTTCGGGCCAGTTGAGGACAGCGTTGACCTTACTTTCATCCATGGTGACCCCCTCGGAGCTGATGATGTATCCAAGGAAGGCAGTGGACGTGGTGTGGAACTCACACTTCTCCGCTTTGGCGTAAAGTTGGTGATCAATTAAGCGTTGCAGCACCGCTCTGACGTGATGGATGTGATCGTCCATGGTGTTGGAGTAGATCAGTATATCATCAATGTACACAATTACTGACCTGTCCAGCATATCTCTGAATATGTCGTTCACGAAGGCCTGGAAGATTGAAGGACTATTGACCAGGCCGAACGGCATAACCCGGTATTCATAGTGCCCATTGGTGGTTGAGAACGCCGTCTTCCACTCGTCTCCCTCCCGGATACGGATTAGATTGTAGGCGCAGCGTAAATCCAGTTTGGTGAAGTATTGTGCCACTTCCCTGCTTCCCATTTTTTTGGATACATCATCAGCTCGAAGGGGTCCCCAGGGCTGAAAGTAAGGTCAACGCTGTCCTCACTGGCCCTAAAACCTAATACTTAAAGGAATTACAACGCTTCCTAGGATTCGCCAACCTTTTATCATCGATTCATCCGAAACTTCAGTTCAGGGTCAGTCCCCTTACCTCCATGGTCAAGAAGGCATTCATCGTTTCTCCTGTGTTCAGTACGCAGCCCACAAGCCTTCAAGAGATCAAAACAGCGCTTTGTCACCGCACCCATACTCCGCCCCCTTGAATAACCAGTTCTATCCCCTCATCCTAGAAGTGGAATATTGGAGTGGGGTCCGTTCCCCTCCCAGCGACAGGGGCCCTGTCTGACCTCCACCCCTGTGCCTTCACTCGAACTCACTCGCAGACGCAACTACGATGTGGGAGATTCGTGAACTCCTCGCCATGAGAGGCCAGCTGGAGTAGACATTGCTAGGGGCTCTAACTACCTTTCACAGTCTTTACCGATCGTAAATACTCTGGAGTACTTCGCAGCGCCAAGACGGCTCAATCCCGCGCCAGCCCGAGTCCCTATTCTTTACCCTTCAACTTCACAGTCACCTACCGTCCGGGGGGGGTGAAGGAGGAAGCCAATAACACAAGTCCGCTGCTTGTCTCGTGCTGTTTGAGGAGGAGGAGACTTCCAACTGACTCGAAACTATCCTCCCATTCCAAGTCGTGGGTAGCGCCCATTCAGTGTGACTTTATGACCGTCTGATACAACAGCAGAATGCTCAAACAGGACCATCTCCGGCCGCCTGCCCGCCTGATAATTATATTGGTCTCCCAAATCTCCGTTGACCAAGTTCATGAGTCTCATTCACTGTCCCTGCCCTCCTCAGGTCACCCTGGTATCACGCCACTATTCATCTGCTTCAAACCGGTTTCTGGTGGGAGACCTTAGTCAGGATGCCACGATCACGTCCAGAACGTCAAACTGTAACATACACAAAGCCCAAGACAATTCCTGCCGGGTTACTACAACATCTTCCCATACCACAGCGTCCCTGGTCCCACATAGCGATCGATTTCATCACTGACTTCCCATATCACAGGGTAACACTGTCATACTCACCGTCATAGACCGATTCTCCAAGGCCTGTCGTCTGATCCTCAGCCCAAAACTCCCACAGCTGCAGACCGCTGAACTACTGTGCCACTGGGTCTTTCGCCTCACGGGTTACCGAGGACATTGTCTCGGACCGGGGTCCATTTCACTTCCCGATTGGGAAATCTCTTCACTCTGGACATCAACGAAGCCTCACTCGGCTACCATCCTCAGGCCATGGACAAACTGAGAGGTTGAACCAGACTTCTCCTCTTTTTCCTAAGAACATACTGCAGCCATATGTAATGACGAGTGCCAATCAGAACACAATTTTGGTTGAGTACCCCATAGTTTTAAGCTCACTCTGGAGTCTGTCCCATCCCCCGGGAAGTTTTTCAGTTACAATTTATTGCGTCTGAGAATGTGGTTGCCGCATGGAGAACAGAGTAGAGACACGAAATCTGCATCGTTCCCTGCAATTTTCGGCCACGCGAGTCTTACCAGACTCTATGGGGCCTTAATGTAAAGACAACTGTGCTATAAATTAATCCTTCTCAGGAAGGGTATCCATTATTACTGATGTTTTATTTAACTCATTTATTTACATGTTGATGATTGCTAAATTTATGACCTGCACGGTAACTTCAATCATGCCATGTTTAGTGCTATACGTTCGAGCGGGAAGATTTAACATCTTGTGTTAGCGTACCTCCATAACCTTTGGCACACATCAGTATTAAAAGAATATTTAGTATTCTATCACTACTCAGCTTGTTATCTTTCTGGGTAATGTAAAGCCCTGACCGTAGGGTGTTGCCACCCAGCAATTACTACAGCTTACACACACTTGGTCCGGTCAACAACGAGAGGTGTGACTTTGACGCAGGTTAAAAACCACCGAACCGTGCCACTCCTTCGCTCTTCCTTCTTCCGACGACCGAACCAATCTCCTTGCGGCCGGCCTCTCATGGCCCGTCCGCAATGCTGTAGGCCCCTGCCTAACAACCCAGCCATGGGCGCATCACCCAACAGACTGGCAACACTCAGATTAAATTCAATAGTATCCTCAACCTGCAGATCCGACGCCTTCAGCCTAAGGCATATTGCAAGTATCGTACATTTTAATGCTAACAGCGATTTAGTATTGATTTGTAAAGACTTACCTTTGGCTAATTGCTAAAGAAGAAACTGATGAGTCCTTTCGCAAGATTGCCTTTGAATTTCATGTATCTCTAGTAACAGCATCTCTTCCCGATTCAACTCTATCATTACGCCTTCTGACTAATGTTTATGGGTGGGGTGCCCCTTTGTGTATTTTATTGTTACGTGTTTGTTTAGTTTGTGCACCAGGACAATGTTTGGTTTCTGACTCCGCTGCGAGTAAATGATTGCCTCTTAAGTGCTAGATCCGGACTACGTGCTCTGAGTAGTACAGTATCCTAAAAAGATGATTTTATTCCATAACGTGAATAACATTTCTTAGAATTATCAACAATCACACTGACGTTCACTGGACAACAGGTTACCTGATTGTAATATTATTGTAATGTAGCTATGCCAGTTTAATCTGTACGGATTTGCCTATTCCTAATAATCATATACTAATCCTATGATTATGGAATATTATTATATTTCCCCTGAGTTAATTCGCTACATATTTGGTGGAGGATGCGGGCATCATTTTACGCATTGTTTGCAGATGGACCAGTAATCAATCATGTTTTGCATAATGTTTTAAACATCTATACATAACAACATCCATTTCTGCTAAAAGCATCAAAACTAGGGCTTGAATGCGCATTCTCCTTGAACGCAGAACGTTCATCGATGCTATAATGCATTTAATGGCATGTATGAAGAAGCTAACCTGAAATATCGAAGAAATCATAATTTCAGTTTGCAAACGAGCGTAAGACTTTTTGACGATGGAATCGAAGATAGCAGCGCGTACAAAGGGTATTAGAAGTAATTACCTAACTTGGGCGTAGAAACCCCACTTTCAGCTTTAAATGCATAAGTCTTCTGACGATCGGCAATCTCAGATTAGCAGCACGAACAAATAAAACTACCTGATCTGGGCGAAGAAATCCCCACTTTCAGCGGTAAAGCATAAGCCTTTTTCTGATGACGAATTCAGATAAGCAGCATCAATTATGTGACGAAGAAATCTCACTACAGAGTTTGTGAATGTGTTCTGGATTTGCGGACTCCCCAGTCCACCGATTAAAGGCCTTTTATAACATTCGTTACGTCCCGTATTCATATTAATGCGCGCTGGACCGCACCATATGAAACGCACGCATGAACTGTGGTGTAAATTTAGCTTAGCTAACTAGCAATTCCCACTCTCTGTGAAAGTGTGTGTTGTTGTGATTTGTGAGTTATGCGTGACCACACTGGATTCTTAATGCGGCTTGCAACGCGGTTAGAATTCTGCGCCATTGATCGTGTTGCAGGTGGCATTGGTTCCTGGCAACGCATGACAAACAGAGCGTGTAGAGAGAGCACCCACAAAAACCTCTGAAAGTATGATCGCAGCACAGCCCAATCACAGACTGTTGTGCAAACAAACAAAGCACGCGTAGCCAAATCTAGCTCTATAGAACCCTACACGTATACCCTACAAGTTAAAACCCTTTACTCGACTAAAAGCTGCTAGCAACCTTCTAGCACCTAGACACGTGCAAGCGGGAAGCATTCAAGCAAAGGACTTTATAGACTTTGGGATCCCTTTTAGGAGGGATTTGATTTGAACTGCTGATGGGACACAAGCGTTGTGAAGCTCGAATCAATGAATCAATTGAGTCACCAATGATTCACTGTTCGAACCGCTCAAACGCCCTTTGCAGGTCAGAACAGTAAGTGTAGTGAATACTAGAGATCTATGAATACGAGACATCTTAATAAGCCATTCAAAAGTGTATTATTAAGTGTATCAAGTAAAAGTGATCAATGAATGCATCTAATATCCTTACCCATGAGTTTCTGGTGACATTATATTTCAGTACGGTAGTTGGACTATACAGACAAAACATGACAAGACAAATGCTCTTTAAATTTCATGTAAACATGTAGCGGGTTTGGGACTTAAACCATCGGAAACACTTTGAAAACTGCTAGGGCATCACAAAGCCTCGTTACTGAATCACGTGACTGTGCAGCATTGACACACGCTCCGAATCACTGATGCAAGACAAACAATTCATTTGAATTCAAAGCTTCACAAGGCATGCCCAAGGCACCCATCTCTGGTTTAAACATGTGGTGTGTGTGTGTGTGTGTGTGTGCGCGTGCGTGGCGGTCACTCATTTTGTCAAGTCTGAGTATCTCTATTCAGTCAAGTTGAATTTAAATTAAATTTTAAATTTAATTAAATCAGTTTGTTTAGTTCCCTGTCGCCTTTCCGAGTTTTTTTATGTATCTATTCCTATTCTCTATCTTAGTTCGTATGCTAATACTTTGTTCACCTGACTATCCCTATGCAGCCAGTTTGAATTTGGGTTAAATTGAAAATTTAATTAAAATCAATTGTTGTCCATACCTTTACTTTTAGATTTCTAAATCTATTAGGACATTCTAATTTTATTTGTTCACTTCATCCTCCTCTAACGTGTTTTTATTTCCTTCACTTGTTCTTTCTTTCTGAATATCTCTAATTCAGTCATAGTGGTTTTATCAAACTTAGCATTTAATTAAATCAACTGTTATTCACTTCCTTAGGTTTCTAAGAGCTAAAAAGGACCTTCTGATTTTTATTTTATTTTATTTTTTTTTTGTGTTATTCTACCATCACCCTCTTCCCTTTTTTTATAGGATTAACAGTAGTTCAGACACTGTTGTTCCTTAATGAGGCATAATGAGTTATAGGTTATTACTACGATAAACCTATCTCAGCTCCCCCTCCTCAATCCTTAGTGCTGAGTACATGAATACGGTCACACCGGCCTTTGCACTTGGGCTCCGGAACGGACAGAAAACTCCCGTTGGTTTCTTCTCTCTTTCGACTCAAGCATCTGTCTGGTTCTCTGTTAGTCTAGAGATTAGGTCATCACTTGAACCAGTGACACCTGCTTAACCATATCTCCTAGCAAAACTAAATAGGTAAACCTCTTTCCTCCTTTCCCTTTTCTTATTTCATTTTTTTTCTCTCTCTCTCCTCTCTCTACCAGTTGTTACATTCATTTCCTTAGGTGATAAGCTCTGGAAAGGAATCATCTGTATTCTCGAGTATAGTTAATGACGTGTTTTTTTTACCAGCCCTCATCAGTCAACACCGATTACAGCTGTCATCTACAAGTAGTAAACCCCTAGTTCACACTGGCTTCCCCCACTTCAGCTAGTCACTCCCTATACGGCCCACATAGCGGTACGAACTGCATTTGCCTGTGCCATCTCTTTCTCTCATGTCACACAAAGTGTCTGTCTGCCCAGGACATCCAGCCCTGATCCAGACCCCTGGAGACCCGCAGAACAATGTGATGGTTTGCCCTTCAGTTAAAGCATTCAACGACCTGCAAACGCAGAGCAAGGGGATAGCGAATCGGCAGCACCAGCACACACTGACACCTGACCTGAGCCCAAAGAGCTTCAAATTCTCTCCTTAGCCCATGCTCATACGGGCTTCCAACAGGAGGTAATGAACGAACGCTGCAAGTCACTGAGTTCCACAGAGAACCAACCAATCAGCATGAGAAGGCACAGGACCGATGCAAGAACCATGACAGAGCAGAGCAATTGAGGGAGGTCACCAGTCCTCAGGAGGCTCTGACAGCTGTTGAACTTTGCCAGTTAAAGAACGTAAGGAACGTAAGGTTTGAATTTAAAGAGACACTAAAGCTAAGGCCCTTGAAGGCCACCCGCATGCAGAACTGAAAAGTCAAACACTGACTCCACAATTCAGCAGCGTGAGAGAAACACATTGTGGTCCGAAAAGAACTGAAACAGCCCGAACAAACTACAACCCGGCCGACACAAGGAACTTGCAACTGATGGGCTTCGCAGCAGCAGCAGCGAGAGCCCCCAACCTTCACAAAGGGGGGAGGGCCAGAGCCTGCAGCTTAGGAGACCACAGCACCAATGCCAATAATAGACATTTCCCTTTTCCAAGTATCCAAAGTCACCAAGACTGGCCTCTCGTTCCAGAAAGGCTCTTGTCTGGATCAGACCCCACCAGATTCACTTCCTTGACACTTTAACAGCCAGAAAAAACTAACCAATTAGATATCAGCAGCGAAGCCAGTCTGCATAAAGGATTTCTCAGACCAGAAGCCTGAATGCGATTGAGTGCTGCCCCCCGACACAAGCAGGGCAGATCTGAAAGTCCCAAGGTTATGCCACCGACTCAGACAAACCTGGAAGAATGGAGGACACCAACCGGACCTTTGCCTCCGACAACAGCTAGTCACCCCTTTGGACAGAACCACCTGCCCTCACACAGTGCGCACTCAGTGAGCCTTACAACAGAGGCTGTACACACAAGCCCCCAGCAGGGGTTCTCAAGACCCCACTTGACTTTGAACTGCCACGCAGTGCTTTACCCATGCGTCTACATAGGTTTTAGGCACTAGGCATAAAGGCTTTTTAAAGTAATGACATTTGTGTTTTGCGAACTGCATGATTCTGTCAGTAGGGTGGGAAGTAAACCTTGGTTGAATGTGTAAATCTCAAAGCCTCTTTTAAGCTATTTGAAATAGGACACTATATTGATCCGTTAGCCACATGGGCAAAACGTCCACGCGCTTAACCATCGTACACTAAAATTAGGTTTTAACTAATTGATAATTCCGACATGACTTTGAAAACACGGTTGATTCGCATGTAGATCGATGGTGCTTGTTTGTTAGATGCAGATAAAATATAGCTGGAAGTACACTCTGCCGTAACAGAAGAGAGTCTGAAGACGTTTATCATAGGTTCCAATGCGTATCAGTGTAAAGTTAATCTCAGATTTTAAGCGAAGAATCCTAATCTCGTATTAGAGCGTAAGCCTGGTGGTTGACGAAAGGAATCTCAGCTCAGCGGCATGTAACCGTACCAGAATTGATTTATTCTGCTTGGTTTGAGAAATAGCCATTGGCAGTATTGCTTTAACCTTTTCTGATGAATGAAATCTCCGTACAGCTTCTATGCACTGTCTATTTTGGGTAATTCTCCCCTTTCAGTAAATTGATGTTCATTCATGTAACTTTGGCTGCATCTACAGCTACCTCTTTGACCAAAACTGTGTTTCACTCGCTGAACGGATACGTATACTGCATCAAGACGGACTTAACTATATGCTTAAACAAGCTTTGACTTACAGCAAACTGTGAATGACCCCTTAAACAAGTACAAGAGTTGTTTAAAAAGTGAGAGAAGGTTTCCATGAGTAAACTTTGCAAATGCCAAACATTATTTGCATTTTAATGAATGTAATATCAAGTTTGTGGAAAATCGTAAAGTATAAGCGTACATTTTAACTCTGTACGTAACTTTCTTTTGAATGGAGCTGACGGCTCATGAAACTGTTTGAATCGCTGTGGTGTGCTATTGGTTTCCCATGACAAGATCTTGTCACAGGAAGGCTAACTCATCACCTTGTGATGCCATGGTGTAAACAAACCAGGCTAGGTGGCTAAGCTAACCCCCCCTAGCAACCCTTCCGCTCAGGCTAAGCTAACTAATAGCTTCTACAGTCAGCGGTTAGCATCATTTTGTGAAGCCTTTCAACTACAGCTGTGTATGCATTTGTGTGAACTGATCAAACCCATTCTGCTGTTTTAGTCACTTCTTTAAATCTTTTTAGTGATTTTTAATGATAATAGCATTCAGTATTAACTTTTTACTTATTATTTCTTTCTT